>PVIR01005231.1:0-73517 GCA_004026965.1 Petromus typicus
CAATCCTCCTGCCTCTGCCTCCCGAGTGCTGGGATTACAGGCGTGAGCCACCACGCCCGGCACTGTGGTATGTGGTACTGGTTGCTGCTGGGTGTGGGTCTCCACACCCAGTATTGTTATGTGGTTACCGGGGAATCGAACCCGGGCCCTTGCGCTTGCAAGACAGGCGCCGGAACCACTGAGCTAACTTCCCGGCCCAAGGTCTGGCCAGAATTAGTAAAAATGACCTTTTCCAGTTTGGTTAGGAAGAGGAAAGAAAGTTAATCCATTTTTAGGGATTTGAATTAATGTGAGTTTGACCATTATAGAAAGCAGTGGTCATCAGATATCGGAGATGATTTCCCATGCTCTAGCAGGTATTGTTTTGGAAGCTAGAGCGACTGACAAGGAGAATAGTGATTGTGCGCCTCGCTGACTACAGATGTGATGCTTGAGCCCCAGGCAGGCAGTGCCAACTTGTCCCGGTGTCTTCTCCAGGTCTCTTTGGGTCCACGGTGCGAGGAGGACTGGCTCTCTCAGGTTCGCCCTGCTGCCACCCCTGGAGCACTGGTGGGCGGGCAGGGTCTCCTCACTGCAGAACTCCAGCCTGGCCAGCTCTCTTGGCAGCCCTTCCTAGGCATCTTGTGTTTTCTCTTTGGTTGTGAATGTGACACATCTGTGTCTTCTTTCTCTTTGTGCATTTAAAGGACATATTTTGTCATAAAAAGTTTAAGTCAACTTGTCTTGTAGACACCACATTTCCTAAAGTGGTTGTGATAGAAACAAGTTAAATAATTTTGTGTTTAAAGAGATGAGTCGAGGCAGACCATAGGATTTGGCCAGTTGCCGAGCCAAAATGATATTCTCTTTCCCCTACTCAGAGTGCCCACTGTGAGTCATAAGGGGGCTGGAAATGTAGGAAGGGATGTTATTGTGAGCCCTGGGGCTGTATGCAGCACTAGAGGAGTCCTGTGGTGCCAGGTTGGCACCAAGGGCAGGATGGAGGGGGCTTGCTTCAAGTAACCAGCACCTGCTAGGCGGGTACCCAGGCACTTCCTTGGACAGCTCCTGAGATCTTAGGCAGCAAAGGTTGTTTGCAGAGCTAGGAGTCGAAGCAGCAGTCTGTGGGAAAGCGGAGGAATCCAGGAAGAACATATGGTAGTGATGGCATCCAGGGTGACAGGAAGCTATCTTTGTCCTGGTTAGGGAAAGTCATCTCCAGATAGCAATCAGTCAATATTGTGGGTGGCATAAATAAATAAATAAATAAGTCGGCCAGAAATGAAATGGTAATAGACTTGGTGGGAAGTAATTTGTGAGCAGATCTTTCTGCTGCTCAGGATGCAAATGGCATCTCTGGGAGAGGTTCACGGGTATCCCCGACGTGTTTTCTAATTGCTAATGCTAATGACTAGCATCGCCATTTTCATGCCACGGTGGAAGCTACTGCCAGGCTGCCGGCTTTGTTGTCATTGTTGCTGGTTTTGCCTCTATTCACGCAGAACCTTGGCTAAGCCAGAGCCTAGGGTCAGGAGGACAGCTGGAGAAGATTTGCTCCTCTCCGTGTCCCCCTGGAAGCGAGCGGTTTCCAGGTCTCTCATCCAAACACACAGACAGGCAGACAGACAGACAGACATATAGATACATAGGGAGGTAGGGGATAGGGAGGTGGCTGGCTGGCTGTCTTGTGGGATGAACAGATGGAGGGGTGGAAAGTGACATATATCCAGCTCTCCATGGTCAGTTTGCAGAGAATTTGAGCCACTCCTGATTCTAGGAAGCCACACGAGCCCGCGGAGAAAGAGCCGGGCCCTAGGTCAGACTCTGACTCAGCTGCTCCCGGTGCGGAGGTCAGCACAGTCAGAGCTGGGTCGCGACCTGCTGTCAGGACTTCAGTGACATCAGCCCGGCTGCCGGTCAGGCACAAGCTCCTGTGGAAGTGGGTTCTTATGGCTGAGGGCCAACACGGCCCCTTGTCCTGGACTGGTAGAGGGAGAAGGGTGTGGTTCTTTCCCAGGCACAGCTTCTTCACCCGGCGGGAGCCCTGGCCACCTGCTACCTGCTCGCAGGCAGTGGCATCCCAGAAAGCAGCAAGCCTCTGTGCCCTCCCGTCTCTGTGCCTCTCAGACGAAGTCTCTGGATCCGCCTCCCTCAGGACCATCCTCTGCAGAGGCCACTGGGGCCCAAGCTTTTGGCTTCTGATCTCTTTATTTTTCTGGTAAAAGACAATAATAGTAGGAGGCAGTTGTAAAAACAAACAAAACATGGTTTTTATTAAGTTCAGAGAATAGAAAGTATAGAGCCAGATCCTTTTACACAGTTATATCATGCCAATTTCACCTTGAAATTGACCTCTGGCTTTTCTTCTCTACATTTTGACTATCTTGATGGATTTTCAAATGGGGACACAAGGTCTGGCATGGTGATACACACCTGTAATCCTAAGACTGGGAGGCTGAAGCAGGAGGATCACAAATTCAAGCCTGACTTGGCAACTGAGTGAAGTCCTGTCTCAAAATTTAACAGGGTCTGGGATATAGCTTAGTATGAAGGCCCTGGGTTTAACTCTCCTTGTTGGGGTGTGATACATGAAATAAACACATTTAAACTTATAGCTAGTCTATCTTTATTATTTTGACTGGAGTTTTAAATATTCTTTCTTCTGTATTATAAATAAATTTTCTGTACATTATATTATTTTGATATTATTTTAAAACACTTTTCTGTCTGGAGAGAAACTTCCCTTTCTAGGCTAGCCAATTCTTTTTTTAAATTTTCATTTTTATTGGTTAATATTTGCAGACATGACTTCAGTCACCGTGGGGAGCTGGTGCGTGTATGTAACACAGTTCAACACTTTTTATATCCCCTCCCCCCTCCGTCCACCTCCTGAGGTCCAGCCTGGGGGGCATCTCTGACAAGCCCTTACATAGTAGTCTTTGCTTACTTCTGGTGCATCTGGGAGGTAATGTTCTACCTCACTCATCTGAGGCCAGCGCGGCCCGACAGTCCAGACCTGGGTCTCCAGCCCACAGCCAGGAGTGGTGATTCAGAGCAGCCAGTCCTGCGCTGCTCACCTGCCCTTTCCGTGGTCCTCGCTGGAACCGGCACAGCACAGTGGCCCAGCGCTTTACCTCCCTCTGCCTGTCTTTCCCAAGTGGCCTGTGTGGTGAGTCACACTTTCTGCCTATCAAATAGAACCTTGTTTTCCCCTCTCCTCTGGAGCTGCCCCTGACTACTCATCTCATAAAGGAGCGCGTACTGTCCTTAGAAGAAAATAACACGGGAATCTTCCCACCACTAAACTGAAGCACAATTGTAATTATATCCCAAATAATGTAAGACAATTATATGAGGTGCAAAACGGGGGCTTTTATTAACAAATTAGAGAATCAAAGCATCTTTTTAGCTTGACAAGTTACGATTTGTGTGCTGATGTCTGCTCGAAATGATACGTACGAAGTGTTGTAAAGAGTCCCAGAATGAACTTGGTTGCATTTAATTACAAGTTGTTCAGTGAATTCATTATGTTGTACTAGACAATGGTTTTCTAATTCTTTTTCCTACAGGTATAATAATAGTCCTAGCATTTCAGGAATACATTTAAGCGATGTTAATCATCCCATGAATCACAAATTTAGTCCAATATTCAGCGTTGCCCGTATTCATTTTCCTCTACTGTCTATCAAGCTTAGTAAGCCCAGCAGCTTGGAGGAACACACTCGTCATCTTGAAGGTCTAAGGGTCAGAGAGTGGGTGTGGCTAGCTAGTTCTTTGCTCGAGGTCTAACAAGGTCACGATCAAGGTGCTGACTGGCATGAGTTCTTTCCCAGGCCCTAAAATGAGGAGGAGCCTGCTCTGCTTCCAGACTCTCTCCTCATGGTGAGCGTGAGCGGAAATGACCTGGATATGACTGCCTGGCTAAGGTTTCTGTTTTTTCGCTGAGGGCCAGCAGGGGGCACCAGCATTTCCAGCCCTAGAGCCCTTAGCAAGAGCATGTCCCTAGCCTGGCTCTTTCTTCTAATAGGCTGAGACAGAGTCCTAGATAACATAAGTTAGTCAACAAAGTGACCTTCCGTATTCCATTGCCTTTGCTGCATTCATCCGGACAGACGCCAGTCAGTCAGAGGCGCTAGGGCGCTCAGGCCATGCGTGTCAGGGAGTGGGGCCCGAGGGTCCCATTAGAAACCTCCTCACCGTGGGCTACTTTGTGACTTCAGTCTAGTGCTTTAAGACTGTCTCAGGGGCTGCACACTGGGGTCTATGGACAGGAACCAACAGCGTTTCTATCCCAACTGCAGACGTGGAAAACGTCACTGTTTGCTTCAGTATTCATGTCACGTGGGAGGAGGAGAAGCCGCTGGACTCTCCCTCCCTCCCGGAGACACATCTCCGAGCTGATGAAAGCCTGGTCCCCTTGCTCCAGCTGGGACAATTCAACGGTGCATTTTATACCCCAGACACACCTGCACACACGCACGCACTCACACACACACACACACGCCCTACTTTATGGACCACACCGAGGCTAGACTTTCTTGTTTAGGAGCTTCCCCTTCTGCACGTTCCATGCTCCTTCCTTTGCCAGCATCTCCAAAAGGTCACCATCAATATGTCACATGGACCTGCATCCCAGACTCAGGGCTCTGCCAATGGGGATCTGGCCAGAGTCACCTTCCTTGCTTCAGATAAGCTGCTGGTTCACAAAGACTCCCTGCCTCGGCTCGGGACTCCACAAGTCCAAGTTAGTGCCCTGGCTCTGCTGCTAACCAGTGACGTGTACTTGTCAATCCAAGTTTCAATTTCCTTACCAGTAAAATGGGCGTATTAAGGACAAGTAGACTAAAGACAGAGGCTGTACAAGTGCATGTCACAGAAGACGTGCCTAAGAAATTTTAGCTATTTTTATTTTTTTCAAAAGGAGAGGTAAGTGTGTAGGTTATATGTTTCCAAGGAAATGTGTTGTTACAGGGTGAACTCCATGTGCCTGCGTGCTTCCCCTCTGGCTCTGGACAGTTGCTGAGATGTGTCTTACGCTGCGTGATGAAGGGCCTGCTGCAGTGGACCTCTTTCTCCACACTTCCCTGGACCAGAGGCCCTAAGCAGCAAGGCTGCCTGACAGCCAGGAGCCAAAGCCAGAAGCCCAGCTGCCCAGCTTCCCTTGGGGACAGGAGTCCGTCTCCCAACCCTTCAGCAGCTCACACTGGTTTCTGCAGAAATCCGCCCGGGTGTCTTGGGCTTCAGCTCCTGTGCAGCTCAGTGACCGCCCTGAGCAGGGAACTGAAGCTCAAGCCAGTTGGCCTCCTCCTCCAGATGGCGTTAGTGTGCATGCATGCGTGTGTGCATGCATGCGTGTGTGTGCGTGCATAGGGGGACCACAGGGACAAACTCACATGGGAGAAAGAATGCAAATACTTACCTCGTAGACTTTATTTTATCCCTGTTCCATTACGAGTGACCTTATAATCCATGGTAAAGAATTTGAATGTTCCTGTGGGCAGTGAGGAGTTGTTAAAATGGTTTTGGCATGGAAGCACACGATCAGATTTGCAGATCAGAAATCTCTGGCTCCAGCGTGGAGAAGGCATCGTGGTAGAAAAGGCCCACGGGGGGAGTGTGCAGCAAGGGACCCCAGACAGATGAAGTAACGGTCGGGTGGGTGGGAGATGTGGGGAGGTGGGCCTGGGAGACTGTCCCACCCCGGCAGATGACAGCGGGGAGCGCCAGCGCAAGGTACACCCAGGCTCCTGTTCAGCACAAATGGAGAAATATTTCATGATATGGGATCATTCATTAACCGCAAATGATTTTTTGTTTTTCTTTCAAAGGACAGAGAAACATTTGAAAAGCAGGAAAGGAGAGGAAATTTGAAAGCATGGGGGCTGAGGTGGCCCAGGGAGAGTGTGGTAGGCTGAGATGTATGGCAGCGCTGTGAGCCCAGGACTAAGAAGAAGGGGTACAAGGAGTGGGGTTCACGTAACTGTAAAACTCTGAAACCGTGGGGTGTTCAGAGGTGTAAGGACCCCATCTAAGTGGTTCTTTTTAGTTTTCCAGCCCTGCCTCCCAGTAGTCATGAACCATACTCCCCTGTTCTGTCCATAGTATTCTAGACTGAATTGTGTTCCCCCAGATCTAACCAGAGTGGAAGTCCTAATCTCCATGATCAAGGATGTGCTTGTAGAGATAGGACCTTTAAAGAAGGAATTCAGCTAAAGGGTGACCCTAGCCCACTGTGACTGTCTCGCAGGAGAGGAGGTGAGGACAGAGACAGACATGGGGAGACCACTTGGAGACACGGGATAGCCAGGAAGGAATGTGGAGCCCGTGGGCAGGGTGGGAATCAGAAGGCAGAGAGTCATTCCGAGGAAGGAGCAGAGGTGAGGAGGAGTCCGATGGGATCTTTGCTGAAGTCAAGCCAGGTGGAAGTCACCACTTCGGGGTGGAAAGGGGGATGAGCGGGCTAGACATTGAGTGTGGTCAGACATTAAGTGGGCGGTTCTTGCTAAACTGCCTTAGCAGTGTTCTTGCTAAACTGGATCTTAATAAGGAAGCACACAGATGGGCCTTGGAGAAAGTTCAGGAGCCTGGTGGAGTGTGCTTAAGCAGAGAAGCCTGGTCACTGTCAGCCTGGCAGCGGTGAGGTCTGGATCTCAGAGGGAGTCTGCCTGGTGGGAGGGGCAGGCTCAGAAAGTGAAGGAGTCTCCTTGGGCCCACAAGGGGAGGGCTGCTGACGGCAGACCAGCCAGGGAAGCTGGTGTGCAGCGCTCTGGAATCCTCACGGGCTGCTCAGGAAAGCCTTTGGCCTGTGCTGCTAACTTTAGAGGAACAGAAACCGCAGCTGGCCCAGAATCTGCCTGCGACGACTGTCCGATGCCTGTATCATGGCAGCGAGGCTGGTGATCTCGGCAGCCCCGTAGGCTTTCCACGTGTGAGGCGAGCCTCGACATCCTAACTTGTTTGGGGCAGGGGGCACCAGGGTTCTCGGAAGCACACATAACTAGCTGCAAATTCGGACCTGCTGGTCTGGCCGTGGCCTGGTTGTGGGGCTCACAGCTTCTCTGGAGGCCCCAGGGTTGTACTGCACAGCTGGGCCAGGACCATGGGTGGAACCCTCCTCGCTGCCCAGGGTTGACTGCAATTTTTTCTTTCCTGGCTTTCCCTGAACTCTCCGAGGAGAGAGTCTGTAATTCCCGGATCTAGGAAGAGAAAATGGAAGCTTGGAAAAAGAGACTCCTTACCAACTGTGGTTACACCTGGAGTAGTGTCTACCACACCTGCTCCTTCTGCTTCCTACCTAGAAACTTTAGGTACAACGGCATGTTAAATGCAAGGAAAAGGGCTGCAGCCAAGGAGTAGGATTCTCACCTTTACTTTGGCACAGCTGTGACCGGTACGGTTGTGACAAAGATGCTCATCATGGAGATTCTCACACAGAAAGTGGAACTGGGAACTTCAGAAGAGATTCCTAAAATAAGTGTCCATAGGTCCGATGACTTCTACAGGATCTTGTGGCCCTTTCTTCCCCCGAACCTGGTATACATTGTTTGCAGTAAAATAGGCTCAGTTATACTGGTGGGCACTAGGTGGCAACAAGGCACCAAGAAGGCCCAGCACCCTGGCTGGGACCCGAGACCTGGGGGTAACTTGTCAGTGGCACTGTGACCCCTGGAAGGGGCCTTATCATCCCAGTCACCCGCAGGAGGCCAGTGTGGCTCCCAGGAGTGAGGACTTCAGCAAGGAGCACTGTGCCCCTCAGCCTCTCTGTACAGCTGGCCTGAAAGCCTTGCGCAGTGGCACAGTCCCTCTGTGAGCTGGCCCAGGTCAGCAGAAGACGCAGCACTGTGATGCGTGGCCAGGAGCTGGACCATGTGGCCACTCGAATATCCCTCTGGCCTTGGAGAGGAACGGCTTTAGAATCCCAGGGGAGCAGAGTTGTGGTCCCAGGCCGGTGCCTCGCATGGCCCTGCAGCCATCGGCGGATTCAGGGATGCTGTGTAGTAATAATGCCTCTTCCACTTCCCCCGGCCACGTGTCCACAGATTCAGCCTTTACACTCACTGTGGGTACGTATGACCATCACTGCTACATGAAAGATGATTTGACAGAGTCACAGAGAACTAGGATTCAGACCAGGGCCCCCAGCTCAGGTGTGACTCCGAGACTTTATGTGGCTATTAAAATGACGAACACAGATGGCTGTTGACACGTGGTCCTTCCCATGGTCCCTGAAGATACAGCATCAGAGTCCCACCTGGGGAGCTAGCAGCAGGGTGGGGCTGAGGCTGTTGGCACACATGCCTAGTGGGACATGTGCAGTACTGTACCAGGCTCTGGCTTGCAAGAGTTAGTCAGTGTTCTCATTAGAGATTTCAGATAAGTCTGCCCACAGGAAGGAGAGCCCGCAGCCATAAGCTCAGCAAGGTCTTTCGAGAGGCCCGGGCTAGGAGAGGGTGTTACTCTCCAAGGGCTCCCTGTTTGTTGGAACTCCACCCCTCACTTCAATTAAGGCCAGGGAAGTTCCTATGATACTCAGCAGGAGCTACCTTTGAGAAAGCAGACAGACCTCACCCTCGATGCCCGCAGGTTACATTTTTGCAACCAGTGATTGATTTCATTCAACAAATTCTTTTTCTCACCATTTCTGCCCTAGCTGGGTCTCGGTGGGATCACTGACAGGGTAACAAAAGTCAGGCACAGTCGAGGCAGCCCTTAACACCCTTTGCCCATGGTACAGTGGCCCCCGGGGGATGCGGAGGGAAATCTGTGTTTCGCCATGCTGCCAGCTCCATGGCAAAGTCACATGGCCCAGAGGCACTGGGACACCACCTGGGGCATTCCAACCTCAGTCCAGCAACTAACCCCCGAGCCCGGCTTGGCACAGTGAGGTTCGTCTCCAGATGCAGATCTGATACTTTCTCGGTGGCAGACGTGTGGCACCTCAGGCACACAGGGACACACACGGGAACATCCTCCTCTGTCTGGCTTCCACCGGGAAATCTGGAGGTGAAATTTAACTCGTGCTTTTTTCTGCCGTGAGTGTTCCAGATCTCGGGTTCCAGATCTCTTCTCCTTCAGATTAATTTCTGAAGTGTTGAATTTTAAACTAAAGGCAAGAGGATAGGAGAGAGCAGTGAGCAGAAAGACGTGGGGGACTCTGCGGGCAAACGCCCCCGGCTCCCCAGCCTCTGACCCGTTCTTCTGGGTGCGGCGGCGCACTTCTCTCCCTCATGAGGGCGTTGCTTGTCATTCTGTGCTGATGAAAATGGTCGCTCGCACCTGTTCCTGCCCCTCTCAGGCCACTAAACTCCGTGCTTGTTTTTGACCCTAGAGAGGTCAGAAATGCTCAAAATACTGAACTACTAAACAGAGTAGAAATAAATGAGACACTCCATTAAAGGAGAGGAAAATCACCTGTGCAAGTGAGGCCTTGTTCCATCGCAGCTGACTTGTCCATCACAGGATGACACTCCATCCCCTGGGCTGGGGCCGTGGCATTAAAATTCACTGAGCAGAATTGTCATTCGATGGGGAAACATGTTCACAAGACAGCTCTGAATAAGGAGCTTCTAGGATAGGCAGGTGGTATTTCTTTGACAGTGTAAGAATCTGGCAAGAGAATTTACACCACAAGAATTGACGAAATGCTTATACCAGGATACTTTTTTTAACCTAGAGAACTTAAAAACACACCAGCACAACGGAGACTTTCTCTGTGGAGTTAATGGCTCAGCCACTAGAGATAACCACTGCATTGAACAAACAGGCCCTCAGCATCGGAACCAAACACTGAGGCCTGGTCTATAAGCAAAGGAGGCTGTGCCTGTGGGGCATGTGAATCACCCTGAAAAGTCAATGCTGTTGGGAGCCAGGGGTTTAGCTCAGTGGCACCGAGCCTGCCGTGTGGGTGCAAGGTCCTGTGTTCGATCCTCAGCACCCCAGATAGATAGATAGATAGATAGATAAAAGTTTTTAAAAAGTCAATGCAGGCCTTCTGTTGAGATCCAGAAGTAAGGTCTTTGGGGGCCAGAGAACTTCCAGGAGCAAAATTAGTTGTCCTTTGTGGCATCCTGGTTACTGGATTTAGCTGCTATTGACTGGATGCTTTAGAAGCGCGGTCATGAAGATGTTGATTGATTTGGATCGCTTTGACACCGGCCACAGGGCACACTTGTTAGGGCTGCCGGGGTCCAGTTAGTCCTTTGCTTCCTTGGACTGGGGAGCAGGAGGTTCTTGCATCTGTCGTTCCCTGAATTAGTGACAGCACCCCGGATCTGAGAGCCAGGCAGGCCGCACGCAGAGCAGGGGAAACGCGTGGCTGTCGGCTTTTCAGCATCAGTGTTTCCTGCACAAAAGCAATCAGTCTTTACTCTCCAGGCCTTCTCTGACTGTTTGGCTTTTCCCTCTGGGAGGCACAGGGAGATTCGTGCTGAGAACTTTATCCACAGTTGGTAAGGAGTCTCTGTTTCCAAGCTTCCATTTTCTCTTCCCAGATCTGGGAATAGAAAGGTAGCAAAATTACAGACTCTATCCTCATAGAGTTCGGGGAAAGCCACTTAGAGAATCTCGGGTCTTCTCTGAGGGTCACCTACCTGCCCAAGAGTAGAAACAGTGTAGAGGGGGTACCATCTCAATGTTACATACTGCATTTGTTTATCTGGGTTTTTTTTTTGTTTGTTTGTTTTCAGTACTGGAAACTGAATCCAGGGCTTTCTCTCTGAAAAACATCTCCAGCCCTTTAAAAAATTTTCAGACAGGATCTCACTAAGACAATAAGTTGCCCAAACTCAGTTTAAACTTGTGATCCTCCTGCCTCAGCCTCCCAGAATGCTAGGATTATAGGTGACATGTCACAACATCTACAGGGCTAGAAAATGTCTCAGATATCTCATCGATATCTCCTGTGAGGTCCCTGGGCTGGGGCTCCTATTTTCTTTTCTTTTTTTTTTTTTTTTTGAGACAGGGTCTCGCTTTGTAGTTCAGGCTGGCCCTGGGCTCAGCCTCCTGAGTGCTGAGATTACAGGCATGAGCCACCATGCCTGGTTGCTGCTGGGCGTGAGTCTCCACACCCAGTATGGTATGTAGTTAACCGGGGATCGAACCCAGGTTCTTGCGCTTGCAAGACAGGCACCGGAACCACTGAGCTAACTCCCCGGCTTGGGGCTCTATTTTCCTGCTCTAAATCATAAAACATTCTTCCCTGCAGAAATCTGAAAACCGTCACCTTCTGGCTTCTCACCAGTGATGCTGAGACAGCAGGGGTCACTCGATTAAATCAAGAGCACAGAACTCACTTACAACCAGAAGTGTTTCCTTGGAAGTGATGGATGCTATATTTGAAAGAACCAAAGTAAATATCAGTATGGTCCATTTTAATAGCTTCATCCATCCTATAATAAAGATCACACACAGTCAGTGTTTACTTACAAGGCAGCCAACACAGCAACCCTGCAATTAATTATTCAGGCAATAGCGTCTCTGAGAGTTGCTTAAGTGATATTTATGGTATTCTACCCTGGCAACTATTGTTGTTTCAAATACCATTAAAAGCCTATCAACTTGCAGTAGTGGGCCCTGGGTTTATAATTGCGTAGGGCTAGCATCCCTGGTCCAGCCCCTACCTAACTACTGAAGTTCCCATTGAAGATGATGCACTGATGAGCACAACCATGTGGACACAGCTGGCTGCATGTGGGGCCTTTGGGCAAAGTACAATGGTGTATATCCACGGACGGACAAGGCTCCTATTGTATCTGTAACAAATTACCACAAACTTAGAGTCTTACAACCACACAAATTTATTCTCTCACAGTTCTGGAAAGCAGAACTGTAAACAGGTGGCCAGATGGTGGAGCTTCTGAAGATCCTAGAGAAGAATCCAGTGCTTGGTCTTCTGATATCTTGAGACTGCTGGCGTTCCTCGCCCCGTGACTCCTTCCTGAACCTTTGAGGCCAGCAGTAGAGCATCTTTCCATTGCCCCCTCTCCTTCTCATCTGTCTCTGTTTTTCACATCTCCTTGCCTGATTCAGACCCTCCTGCTTCCCTCTCACAAGGGGTCTGGTGTTGACATTGGGCCTACCCAGTGGTCCAGGTTAGCTTCTTCTCCTCACATCTGTAAGTGTCATCTATAAAGTCCTTTTCCTTCTTCTCCTTTTCCACCTCTTCCTCTTTCTGTCCTCTCCCATACGAGGTGACATATTCCAGGTTTGGGGGAGTAAGATTTGGACATCTTTGAGGATATTTAGCTCATCTTTGGGAACATCAGTCACAACATTCAAGTTCATATCTTATGCTCCAGAACACATCAGAGTTCCCAGGAATGGAAACTTGGGAGTGCAGGCCTGAGCTTGCAGCACTGGGCAGGAGGCATGCGGCCTCATGGCCTGCAGGACCCCCGTTGGGGGTGATGATGACTGTAGGGAAGAGGAACACTTAGAGACCAGGTGTGCCTGGTGCTAGCAGTTACCTTTCCTGCCTGGTCCCTGAGGAAGACTATTGGAGAAGCTCCTCTCTGAGGTAGGACGTGCTGCGGGGGAAGTATTACTTCTCCAACTTCATGTGCTGAAGTCTGAGCCCCTCAGTGTGACTCTGTTTGGAGGAATCAAGTTATTAAGGTTAGCTAGGATTGCTGTGATGTGAGTTGGAGGCTGAGCTCAGGGCCAGCCTGAACTACAAAGTGAGACCCTGTCTCAAAAACAAAACAAACAAACGAAAAAAACCAATGTCTGGGGGCCAGGGATATAGCTCAAGTGATACTGCACCTACCTTGCAAGCAGAAGGGCCAGAGTTCAATCCCCAGTACTGCAAAACAGAACAAAACAAAACAATAAAAAAAACCCGATAGCAAGAGCCTGGTCCTGACCCATCTCCTTTGAGGCCTCATGGTCGCTTTAGTGTCCAGTCCTCCCGCTTTCGGGTCTCTGCTGTGGTAAGAAGGACCACAAAGACAAAGGTCCATGCAACCCAAAGTGTGGGTCTCATGAAACACCCATTAGGCTCTTCCTTCTCAAGATCCTTAATGGCTTCACTTCCTCAACAGGCTGAAGTTCAAGCTCCTTTTCTTTGTGGCATTAAAAGCCCCCCATGCCCACTGCCTTCTGCCTTGGGACCTGTGTCCCTCCCTCTTGGTTCTCTGCTCACCTGCTTGGCTGGAGTGCACCAGCCTGTTTGCACCTCTGAGCTGCAGAGATGCCACTTTCCCTGCAGGGTGGCCCATTGCTAGCCCTGATGGGGCAGTATTTCTTTGTGGAATTTACTTGCCCTGGACCCAAGACCTACCAAAGGGGCATCATGGTCACAGTCAGACCAAAGCGCAAATGCCTTCCAGATGTAGTTAATAAACCTTCTTTCTCATCAAAGAGAAACGTAAAGTCCTTGAAACTGTCTCATGCTAAATAAAGCATTCTGTCTATACTCCTGCTAATCATTTCTATCTCTAATGCTCAATGTTGGCTTTAAGTGCATAAAGGAGTATAATGAAAGGGTTTGAGGGATGGCCCACTGCTGGGCACAGACACCTGGAGGCAACACTGGGCTACTTATGGGCGGTCACCCAGGCCTGCATGGCTGATTTTTAAACCTGTGCTTATCAAAGCATTTCTCAATTGTCTCCTCCCTCAAAGACAGTGTAAAGAGGCTAGATAGATAGTGACTGAGCTCTGAGACAGGAAAATCACCACAAGTTGAAGGCCAGCCTGGGGTGCAAAGTGATTCACAGCCATCTTGAACTACATAGTGAAACCCAGTTTCAAAAACAGACAGACAGACAAGCAAACAAGTGGCTGAGCTCTCTCGTTTCTGATCATCTTAGGCCATAATAAAATACGAGCTGAGGAGTAACGACTCCTCTGTACAAGGCTTTAAGGGCCCATCCAGATGTCCTTTCAAATCAGAAGGAAAAAGTCCAACAGTTAGGGGCAAATGTATTCTCACATCAAAAGCAAATGGAGACATCTAAGGTCTATAATCAGCTTGCCAGAACTGCCATAACCAATGCCCCAGACTGGCATGCTGAGACAACAGTATATTCTTGTGGTCAGGAGCCTAGAAGTGAGGACCCAGGGATGGCAGGGTGGGTGTCCACCCAGCCGATAGGCGGTCACCCTCCTCTCACTATCTGCTTGAGTGAATGTGTTCCTGCTGTCTTCTTTTGCATCTAGATTTCCTCTTCTCAAGATGGGTTGCACTGCACGAGGGTCCACCTTAGTGCCTGTACTTTGCCTTAATCCTCTCTTTGTAGGCCTCAATTCTAAATATGGTCATATTCTGAGGTGTTAGGGCTTCCACATGACTTTGGGTTGGACATAATGCAAGCGTACAAACATCATTGTGATAGGAAGGACCACAAAGACAAAGACCCATGCAACTCACAGTGTGGATCTCGTGGAAGTGGGAAAGTTGAATTTCCTGTGTGGAATGGTGAGGCTGGCAAAGGCCCTGCAGGTGGTCAAGCAGATCCTCCATCGTCTCTGGGTAGCTGCTCTCTTGCCCAAGGCTCAGGAATCTTTGGAAGCAATACAATGTATCCCAGAAATCATTATTTAACTTTCTCCTTATAAGGTCTCATAATTTGCCACAGTAGCTATAGAAAGTGATTTTTAATGCATTAGATTCATTCAGTAAACACGACCTTTTTCTCTCGAAGCCCAAGGAGTAGTCCTGTCCCTGTGTTGAACCGGAAGGAAACTCCTTGTGTTCTCCACACCCTGTTCCTGTCAAGAACACAGCATGAAATGGCCCGGTGACTAAGGCAAGGCACCAGGCCCAGAGCTTGACTAACTCGGGGAAGGGAAGACCACATCCTGTCTCGTATTTCTGCTCCTCATTAATAGGAGGTTTTGTGTTGAGAGAGCTCTGCAGACATTAATCACACACAGACACCCAGGGACACACTTCCTAGAGCTGAGGAGTGTGTCCACAAGGTCAACAGAAGTCATCCAGAAAGAGGGGGTAAGAGGGAGAGTCATGATCATGTGGCCTAAGGGATGAAGTCGCAAGACAGTCTGAGATGTTGTCCTGGGCCCAGACAGGCCCTGTTGCCCCAACTTCACCAGGGAGCATGTGCAGCGAGCTTCCTCCCTGGGCCCTGGGGCACACATAGATTCACTCATAGAGCTGCTGGCAGAGGAAAGGATTCGGGGCAGTTTGTTTTTGCAAAACATCAAGCCTCACTCTTACCATTTATGATGCCTCTTTCCCACTGTTGAGGATGGGACCTTTTACTTCCTGTGCCAGCTGATTCTCCATCTTGGTGGCATCCATTTGAGGTAGGCCGAGCATGAGCGGAAGACACACCCCCACCTGAGGGTCACTTGCCCAGCCACACCTTGCAGACTCGGGGTCACATTCACCTGAGACTGAGGCAGGCCTGGGGCTCTCTGCACCTGGTTTAGCTCCAGAGCAAACAGGATCTGGCTGAGGCAGAGACCTCAGAGAACAGAGGACAAAGCATTCACAGTGACTTCTTCCAAATCTGTGGGAAGGAAGTGTAACTGAGGCCCAAGGGCTGAGTTGGCAATGACCCCAAGAGGAGCTATTAACACTAGCAAATAATTAACCTGGGTCCCGAGAGACACTCAGTGAGGCATTTCCAAAGCATCTACCACAACCTGTGCATGTTCGTGGGCACTTTCTGATGACAGACTCAGATAGGGATCAAAGGCACAGGAAGTCATAACTCCTGATGCTGCTTTTCCAACCTGTCTGGCTAGAACAGAGTGTTCCGCTTCAGAAATGTCTTTCACTGCACCTCAGCCCTACTAGGCAAGCAAAGTTTAACTATGGAGAGACAAGACCGAGCGAGAGTCTGCCCTTGAAGCCGAGGACAGTTATATGCAAGGACTATTTGCCTAGACTAAGGCGAGTCCTTTTCTCTACAACTAGATGCTGCAACTCTGTGGCCAGATTAATCATCAGAATGAGCAGTTTTCGGATGAATTTAATACTCCCATCTGGGTTCAGGTCCAGACAGGAACCGGTGGCAAAGAGGAGCCCCAAGCTCTCCTCGGACTCAACTGGCCCTGGTGTCCTGCCCCGAGCAGCCAAGCTCTGCCCAGCCTCCGGCTCCCTTCCTCCGAGTCTCAGAGCTGTCCCCTCAGGAGGATCCCAGGGACCCCCTGGACCATTCGGCAGCTGATTTCTCAAGGCCAAGTCCAGGGGATGCGAGAGGCATGAGATATGCTTCCTCCTGCCTCACTGAGGAGGTGGGCGGAGCAGACACGTGACTTCTGGGGTTCTTGCCCATGTATGTGACTTTCCTCCCTCAAGATGGGGGAGGAAGGGGAACCCTTGGTGCTGGCTTTCTTCTGGACAGCTTTTGTTCATGCAAACCACAGAGTTAGCTTGAACTTTTCCAAACCTGATGTGTTTCTCCTCACATGCTGGGAACTTTCCTAAGTTGAGTGGCTTTCTTGGGGCTCCAGCTGACTTCCTGGGAGACGGAGACCACATAAAACAGGGGGAAGTGAAGGCACATCCCTCTAGGCCTAAGCTTGGGGTGCTAGGGACAATTGGAGGCCAGGTCTTTCTCCCCATTTCCATCTTTTTCATCTGAGACCACTCTGCTGCCTTACAGATGTGGTAGGAATTTAACACCAACCAAGCAGCCGAGGACAGGCTGCCCTCTCCTTGCACCTTGAGGCTGATCCCCAAAGCATGGAAGGCTCAGCCTTTGGCCAGCCTTGGCGTCGCAGAGTGTTCGAGTCATGAGCTTCACTGGCAATGGACAAACTGCTTCATCTTACTGTTTCCCGGAGCCCCGGGCACTTCCATGCGGGGTTCTGAGGACTCAGGGAGGGCCCCAAGCTCTGCTACCGCCTCCTGTGGCCTGCTCGGCTCCCCCGGAGCAGATCAAACAGAAGTCCTGCCCCATTCAGAGCCAGGCAGAGCCTGGGCCATTGGAAGAGCTTCTGGGCAGAGCCCCTTCCTTACCAGTGTACTAGTTTTCCTAAAGGAGAGAACTGTTGTCCTGAGTAAAGACAGTCTTGTCATCGTGGGCTAATACAGCACAGAAACAGAGTAAGGGAGCTGGCAGGGTCAGCTGCACAACGGGAGAATCTCAAGCCAGTGGTCCTGTTGTCCCTCGGTGCCCTTGGTGGGATGGCCAGAGCAGGGACGGCACAGCCCTCACGCTGGGTTCAATGCTCCCTCCGTGTGACTCCAGACTCTGGTCCTGGGCTGGACCTCGGACCAGTAGGTGGAGAGATGTATACATCCCAGCTGAGTGGTCAGGCCCTGAGCCCACCCAGCAAGCTCCGGCGTCACTCAGAGCCACCGACCCACCTTCGTTTTCTCTGAGTTCAGTCTCTAGCCTGTGTTGGGGGTTTGATCCCTGGTACTGCAAAAATAAGTAAATAAAATCAGGCTACAGTCTTTACGACCACAACTCAGGGCAAGGATTCACCACCGCCTCCCACCCTGAGAGATTTTTCAACTTCTCAAGAGCAGGATGGCTCGAGAGGCTTGTGTCTGCATAGTAGAGCTCCTGGTTTTCTTTTCTGTGTCTAACCTGAGCTTTCCCAGTTTTGGTTGCATAAGAATTAGGGTACAAGGTTACTCACACACACACACACACACACACACACACACACACACACACACACCTGGAGTTTCTGAGCTCTGTGGGCTGTGAAGGGCTACTGCCAGAGAAGAGACTGACTAATTTTTTTTATTTTTTATTTTTTTAGGTTTTTTGAGACAGGGTTTCACTTTGTAGTTCAGGCTAGCCCTGAGCTCAGCCTCAAACTCACATCACAGCAATCCTCCTGCCTCTGCCTCCCGAGTACTGGGATTACAGGTGTGAGCCACCACGCCCAGCACTGTGGTATGTGGTACTGATTGCTGTTGGGCGTGAGTCTCCACACCCAGAATTGTGTGTGGTTACCGGGGATCAAACCCGGGCACTTGCGCTTGCAAGACAGGCGCCGGAACCACTGAGCTAACTCCCCGGCCCGAGACTGACTAATTTTTGAGCTGGGCACCAGGTTCTGTCCAGGGCTGGAGCCTGGCTTGGAGCGTGGGGGTCTGCGCTGTGTGTGCGCAGTCTGAGATGCGTGGCGACCGCCCTGGGGAGGACCTTTGGGAGCTCAGGCCCGTCCTGCTCCTTTCTTTGAAGAATGGAAGGAGACAATTTGTACCCAGCAGGATCTCTGCAACTTCAGGACCTATTGTTTAGCTTGGGGGATTTGAGATTTCCTGTTTGCACTTGCCCCAAGATTGATGAAGCCCTGGGAAAATGATTTATATTAACTCTACCTACAGGAGATTGATTTACAGCTTGGGTTCAAATTTGGTTAATTCACTGCTGAGATTTTAATCAGTCAGTCAGAAGAGGCATGGCCTCCCAAACGCCCGGCTTAAAGACATAAAGTTTTGTTGTTACTGAGGCCAAGGTCCCAGCAGGTACAGGACTGCTGTCCTCCGCACGAGGTCTGGGGCTGTACCCCACATTGCAGTACCACTGTGGGCAATGAGGCTGAAGATGACACTCCTAGGCTCCCTGGCGTTATTCAAATGCTCCCCCCAAGTAAAACGCAGCACTTCCTTTCATTACTCATTGGTGAAAGCAAACCACACAGCCTCCTCTGAAGTCAGGGAGCAGGGGGGACAAACTCCCTGTGGCGCTCAGCAGGAAAAGGACTGGGCATATTGGAAGGGACCATCACTGTCCACAGAGGGGTCAGCTTCTACCATGGCGATTCCCCTAGCGGGGAGCCCTCCATGCGCAAGTCCCCAGGAAGGGAGTGAGTGGGCGAGGCTGCTGGGCATACTGCTGGAGAGATGCTTGTACAAAATAGCAATAATCCAGGCACAGTGGCACACTCCTCGGAGGCTGAGGCAGAAGGATCAAAAGTGCAAGCCCAACCTGGCAGTTAAGTGGTTTAGAAAACCCGTCAAATAAAAGCTTAAAATTGTTACAGGGCTATGATTTAGCTCAGTGGCACTGTTCCTCCTGCCTTGCAAGAGCGAGATTGTGAGTTTGATCCCTGGTACTACAAAAATAAGTAAACAAAATAAAATAAAATCAGGCTACAGATACAGCTCAGTGTAAAGGCCTTGGATTCAATGCCTTGTACCAGCCAGGGATAAAGAACTAGCTCAATAACATCTCCTTTGTAGCTTATGCCACAGGATACACAGTTCTGCTCTGCTGGCTTTTGTGTTTGTGATTCCATGCTGAACCAGCGCCTTCTGCATGTTAACCGTGAGCTCTACTGTGCAGCTGCAGTCCCAGCTGTGTGTGTGCGGATGTGACCATCAGGAGTCCGAAGCGTCTGCCTCTGTTGGCTCAGCGCGCAGACCAGACTCTGCGGCCTGGGAGGCAGGGTCTCCACCACCCATTTATTTCTGAGCCCCTCACCCAAAGTAGGTTGCTTCAGGACAAATAGTTTTTAAAAGATGAAACTGTTACTTTATCTTTGCATCGGATGCATGGATATTTGTGTGTGTATTATATGTACATGTATGAGGCTACATATGTACATACCTGTATCTACATTTTTATACCTATCTACATATAGTCATCAGTTATCAAGTCTTATATTGTCAATTCCAGTGAAACTTCATTTGTTTGTTTTCTGTGGGATTTGGAGCCTGTTGGCTTTGTTGATTACCTTTGATAGGTTGCTATTCTTGCCAGTGGACTCCTCCTCCGATCTCACCTCAGTTCATGAAGAAGGCCTACTGGTTGGCCGCAGTGATGTGCCAAATGAAGTGCTTAGAGATATCACTTCCTTAGGGGAGAAAACTGTAATGACTGTGTTATCTCAGGATTTTCTGTGACTCACTTTGAGAGCCTCTTTCTCTGATTACAAGATCTGATATTTTTAATTTATCTAGCTTAGTATTGACTATCTCAACCAATGATCAGAAAACTTTTTTCTTTGATACCTTTGTGGTTGAATGAAGTGAGTTTCTTCTTTCTTTTCAGTTTTTTAACTTATATATTTTTCATAGTTGTACTCCATCTTGTTCTATGATACATTGTACCATGATAGGTTATTCATCTTTGCTTTGCTATATCAACATTTTGAAAGATTTTGGTGCTGGTTTATTCTTCTTCATGGCTTCTGTTGGCCAAACATGGAATAATGAAGGGTGACTGTGAAATGCATGCAAGCATGAAGAGAATGCAAGCGATCCAGTCGCCCGTCTTTCCTTGTGCAGGTTCAGGGCAGATATAAGCTCCCCGTGAATAAGTGGCTGCTTCCTGTCCGCACTGTGCTGGCCTCTCCTATTCCAAACAGCTCCAGGTACCTTTTCCACATGAATTCAGAGCCCTTTAACATGATATAATTCCAGGACAAATCAGTCTCCAGCAGACCAGTCCTTTCTCCCAGGGGCTTTTTTTTCCCCATTCTAGGTCATTCTAGGATGCACCACCACAGAGTAGGCCAACCATCAAGGATGCCTGTTAACACCGGAAATTGCTTCCACAGTTACTCATTTAATATGTATACATAAACACATACTCTCATTCTTGAGAATTTAGTTTTTTACCTCAAGTTTAAGGTCTAGTCTGCTAATCTGTAGTCATCTTTATAATTAGGGTAAAATATTCTATTTATGTATTAAATTTTTACAGAAAAATGTTTTCATTTTATTTCTGTTATAATAAATCTTGTGTATTATCATGAAGAATTCAAGTGGTCCAGAAACAGCTTAAATAAGAAGAGAAAGAGAAAAATTACCTAATCTCTGTCCCTGAAAGTAGCCATTCTCAATAAGAATGCAGCACCAAAAAAGAATCTTAGCAATTGAAGTCATATCTAAGAAAAGAGGAATTCC
Organism: Petromus typicus; assembly: GCA_004026965.1. Classification (NCBI taxonomy): domain Eukaryota; kingdom Metazoa; phylum Chordata; class Mammalia; order Rodentia; family Petromuridae; genus Petromus; species Petromus typicus. The sequence goes on from PVIR01005231.1 coordinate 20,762, forward strand.
AGAACTCACCTACAGAATTAGATTTAGAGTCTGCACTTTGATGAGAGCTGCCCCTGGGGTGTGATTTGAGGCCCCTTCACTAGACCTTCCTTCTTCCGGTCTGTCAGAGCGCTCTGAGGACCAGCCTCCCCCTACTGTCCTACAATTTCTCTCCAGCCTCCAGGAGTCTGCTGACCTTGGGCAAATCGCCTGCCTCCCTAGGTCTCCAACTCCCCTGCTGCACAACCAGGGGGGTGAGCCAAACTGGGCCAAAGGTCTCATGGGCCTCAAGTTCTGCAGGCCATTTTCTGTGTCAGATCAGAAGGTCTCCTAGGAGGTACCTATGGCGGGGTTTGGGGGGCTCACAAATACGGGATCAGACAAATGTCTGAGTAATGCCAGGCCTGAGAATGTAGAATAGAGGAAAACCAGATATTTGGGACAAAGATCAAAGAGGGAAATGAAGGGACCAAACTTAGGAAATTTTACTTTTCTCACAATTTAATCCCAATGAACCTAAATTTTATTGTCTACATCTTTGATGGCTAGTACACTAAAAAAATAGTAATTATACTGAATTTAAAGAAGAGGAAAGACATATACTAATGCTTGAGACTTTATACTGTTCCCAGCCTTCCTGCATTTCTAGTCCTGAGTGTTTCAGACCATCAGTCCATCCACAGAGCGGGGAAGGAGCTAGCGATGGTCTCCAGCACCCTCAGGAAACAAGAAAAGGTCTTCCCAGGGTGAGTACACAGAGTCGCCTGACAGGAAGGTCAGCAGAGCGCACCCCTACTTCAGCTCTAAGAGTGGGCGTCTCACACATGTTCCTCAGCAGCACGGTCCTGCAAAGTTGTGCACAAACCCGGGGTGCCCACGCTTTGCACAATTAGCTACACAGCTGCAGAGAAGGGGTTGGGGGCAGCATCTGGCCCAAGAGTCAGCCCAGCAGGGGAGGCTTTGGGTGCAAAGGCCCTGAGCTCCTAGAGGCTGCAGAGAAGCCAGTGTCCACAGTGAGAGATGATGGGACAGAGCAGGAGCTGGGAGCAGAGAGGTGGGAGAAGGACTGTGCCGCCGGTCAGGTGGGGCGTTCCTGTCATTCCGAGAGCTCTGGCTTCTTCTCCACATGGCATGGGAAGCCACCTGAATTTACAGAGGAGGAAGGGGGTGAGCAGGAAGCTCTGCTCAGAGCACTGTATTGCAGCACTCCAGGCCGGAGCTGGGGCACGGCAGACCGAGGTGGGAATCGGGGAGACAGGAGACACAGCCCTAGTCTGTTGTGACGGAGTGGGCTGTGGGGTTTGTAATGGATGGAAACTGGGGTGTGAGCTGATCCAACCATCTTCATCCCGAGCAACGAGAGCCAAACCGTCCGTTAACAGGGAAGATGGCTGGGCGCCACACGGGGGCCAAGAATTTGGCTTCAGCCCCTTAAAATTCAGGGTGTTGCTGAAGCCCACCTGAAGTGTGAGTGGGAAGTTGGATGGCAGGCTGCATCAGGGGAAGAAGGACAGCTCACAAACGTATAGCAGGGAGTGGTGTGGCAGAGACCCGGGCCTGGGGAAGCCTCTGTCACAGTCTGCTGCCTGCTGGGCAGAGGCTGGGGTTGCGATGCTGGCTCTAGGGAACTGCAGGTCCTGGTGAGTGAAAGAAAGCAGCTCTCTGGGGAGTGGGGAGTCAAGAACGTGTACCTCAAAGACACGCGGCATGATTCTCACTGAAGGCTTTTTTTTTTTTTTTTTTTTTGAGACAGGGTCTCGCTTTGTGGTTCAGGCTGGCCCTGAGCTCAGCCTCAAACTCACATCACAGCAATCCTCCTGCCTCTGCCTCCCGAGTGCTGGGATGACAGGCGTGAGCCACCACGCTCGGCACTGTAGTATGTGGTACCGATTGCTGCTGGGCGTGAGTCTCCACACCCAGTATTGTTGTATGTGGTTACCGGGGATTGAACCCAGGTCCTTGCACTTGCAAGACAGGCGCTGGAACCACTGAGCCAAACCCCCAACACCACTGAAGGCATTTCTGTACTTCCTATCATCTATCTATCTATCGTCTATCTATCATCTGTCTATCTGTCTATCATCCACACCTATATCATGTCTTTTTAAATTGCAGTACTGAGGATCACAGCCAGAGCTACACCACCCACCAGATCTACGTTTTGGGACAGAATCTGGCCAAGCCACTAAATCACCCCGGCTGGGTCGTGACTTTTAACCCACCTGCCTCCGCCTCCCAGAGGATCTGTCACGCCCAGGCTGCGCCTGTCCTCTTGAAAGCGAGGCCCTCCGCACTCCATCTTCTGTTGTGCCCTTTCCCTTCAGTCTAACCCTGCCAGTGGCGTGGGTTTATGAGTCACCATTAGCAATTGTACTAATACTGTCTCCTGGTCAGCGTCCTGAGGTCACCATTGTGGGGAGGGCTTCAGTGCAGGTGACTCAGCGAGAACGGAACGCTGGCCGACAGCCTCTGCTGACTGAGGCACCAGGGCCCGTGGAGCACTCGCTGCCTGGATGAGAACACTGTGTGCAGGCCAGAGAACTGAGCCCAGCAGGAGGACAAGGCGCCAGCTCAGGATCCCGCTCCCGGAAGTGGCTGAGAGCGTTGGGCCCGGTTCCACTCGACTCCCAGCCCTCGCTCTGTCCTCCGGTCCCTCGATGGGATGGAGGCCCTACCCATCCTGGAGACGCTGCTGGGACTCTGCCGGGTTCCCTGGGGCCCGGATGTCTTGTGCAGATGGGGAATGAGTGGTGAAATCGCAGCGGGGCTTCCAGATGTTCTCCATTTTATGCACCCTACGTTTGCTCTTTAAATGGCCAGGGGGTGCCATTTCACAGCCAGTGGCCCTTCAGAGCCAGGGACCAGTGTCAAGGGAGCTGCCCTTGGGAGGGGTCTCCCGTCAGGCCCCTCGGGCACCCGGTCAGAGCGTCACTGCAGAGAGCGAGCCTGAACGGCCTCCTCTCCCGCCGCAGAGAGGACGGCTTACGGGAACAGGCAGGGAGACCGTGCAGCTCCAGAGTCGTGAGAGAAGAGGAAGCAGACACGCGGCTGCCCGAGCTGGAGAGGGAAGACGGTGCGCGGGGCACTTGTGTGTACGATGGGTGTGTTGTGTGTGGTGGGAATTGAGTGTCTGTGCTGTTTATGACAGTGGCATATATTTTGAGCTGGGGTGCATGTTCTGCATGTGCTTTGTGTTTTACATGTGTGTCCTGTGTACTGTGTGTCGCATGCACTGTGTGTACTGTGTGTGCACTGGGAGTGTCAGTGCCGTGGAGATGGTAACAGACACGAGGATGTCCACTGCGAAGGGGAGAGGGCAGCAGCAGGGACCAGATGGGGGCGGGGGGCACCCCTGGCCCGCCAGTGCTGGAGGTGATGGGGGTAAAGAGGTCTGGCCATACCCGTCCTGTCTGGCCAAGCTTGTGGAAGGCCTGGGAAGTGGACAGTGATGTGGGTATCAGTGGAGAAATAACCAAACCGGGGCTCGGAGACAGAAAAAAAGCCAGCGAAGGGGGGCGCGAGGCTGAGCCTCGCTCCGCCGTGTCCTCGCCGCGGCGGATTAGCAGAAAACTCGGTTACATGGTACTTCTCGTCTGCTTCTCCCTCCGCGCTCTGACTCTCCTGGACCCCCCGCGCCTCACGGGCCTGGCGTTTCAGTTCGTCTCCAAGTAACTGGTGACATTTGCCTCTGTTCATCTCTGCACAGTCCCTTCCTCGACATCTCGTGCTTTGTCTCCCTGAACTCATTTCTTTTCTAACTCAAACATTCTCTGGTCCAGGTTTTTTTTTTTTTTTTAGCCTCCAGCGTCTCGTGCAATAGCGGCACACCGTGACCACAGACGCAGATCTTACGCATGGACAGGCCACCAGCAGGGGCAGCACCTCTGTGGAATGTCACGGGACAGCGGTTCTCTCGAGACCGGTAGGGATCAGGCCCAAGCTGCGGCCTAGAGCTGCGGCCTAGAGCTCCGTCTGGAGCAGTCGTAGATCATCGCGCTGGGACAGAACAAGCAGAGACCCTCGGGGGTGAAAAACTATGCTGTGGTGAAGCACGGGAAGACGTGAACCGCTGCTGGTTCACTTTACATGTTTGCCTATTCTGCCACCCGAATTGCTTTTCAATGATAGTTTCTATTTATTATAAACATAATCCACGCTCATTGGGGCAAATATAGATGGAAAGGAGGCATACAAGAAAGGAAAACAATGATTCATTGATTGCTAACTCCCCTAGCCTTGTAATATATATTTTAATGTAGACTAACTTAATATTATATTATTATTTTATTACACTTCCTCATAGCTCATTTATTGTTAGACTAAAAAATCCATACCAAAATAATATCTTTCTAGTGTTCAATAACATTAAAATCTTCACAAATGTTTTAAAATTCTGTTACATAATTTACTAGCCACGCTAATCTTGAGTTTAAATTTTAAAAAATTTTAACATGAAATATCTTGCTGTAAATATTTTCTCCAGATAATTAAACATTTTAGAAATGTTTCAAATGCATATGTCAACATTACATTTCATTCTGTATACATTTATCAAGCATCCACTATGTTTACACCTGTGGCTCAGCTAATAAGAAACACCTCCTTTCAGTTAATGTGCATCTGGATGTATAATTATTTCCCACGTCTGCTGGAACAAACTCACACAAACCTGATACCGGTTCAGGTCCAGTGAGTCCAACATGACCTCATAACTGGATCACATCTGCAGAGATCCTACATCCTACACTGACTTTGGGCAGAGATGACTTCGGAGAACATTGTTCCTCGTGGACAGAATTCCATGAGTCGCCTTCTTTGGCCCTCAGAGCTGCTGTGAGGTGTAAGCGCTGATCGTGCTGAGTGCGGTGAATGATCGTCTCCAGGAACGCTGCACGGGGAGGAAGCACGGGCACAAGAGTTCATAGCCAGGCACTCCAATGCAGGGGCCTCACCTCCGTGCTGGCACTTGAAAAGCTTTGGCATTCTACTCTGCTCCAGGGAACTGCCTATCTGAGGCATCCGGTGGGAAGAGCTAGAAAAGTTGAACTGATGGGGCGGAGTGTCCTTCAAACTCTAAAAATTCTAAAATTCTGTGGTCAAATTTCTTTTTATTCCAAGCCAGGCGGATAAGAAACCCTGACCCAGTGGGCTACAAAGACCTCACTCCTAATTTCACACCTTGTGAGCAGAAGCTTTGGAAAGGCTGGACAGAGGGGACAAAGGAGGGACGTTTACACAGGGGTCCCCTGGACCTTAGGTGCCGGTGGAGCCGCTCATAGTAGCCAGAATCCAGCAAGAACAGTGAGACGCTTCGGCTGGAAGTGCTATGGCACGTTGTGAGCGGTACCGATGCGCGCGGCAGCCGGAGAGGAGCTTCCGCTGACGAGACGTCCCTTTCCTAATGACTTTTGTACACACCTCCAAGAGGACATGGACTGGCTTAAAAATAGCATCATGCCGCCTCTCCGGCTTCATTAATTCCATTTTCACCTCCAGAATGTGCAACGTGAGACTAAATTTGGAACTGACGAGAAGCAGAGGAAAAATTGCCTTCTTGAAAAAAATGGGCTTAATGGACCCTTTGACAAACGGTGGAGGTTTTCATTTTCTACCGTCTCTCAGTTTGAACTATCTTCAATTATTTTTAAGGAGGTGACATGGACGTCTTTGTTTCTAATAACTGCACTGGAGTTGAAAGAAGAGCAGCTATGAAATACATTTCCTGTGAAAATCAGATCTTGACCTTGGGAAGGGAAAAGTAGGTGGAAGTCATCTGGTCTAATGACTAGAACTGTGAGAAGGAGGTCTTTGCCCGACCGTCCTGCCTTGTGGGCGTGGCACACGAACTGTACGGAAGCAGGTGTGGTGAGCCGGCTGCGGCTACCTCCAACATCCCCATGCAGGGGCCTCTGGGAAAGGCTTGTGATCTTCAGGGCTCATTTCTGTGGCATCTTCAGTTCCTTCCTTCCCCATCTGGTTTTGTTTCACTTTTTTGCAAGAAGAAAATCCTCTTTTACTAGAACACTGTGAACTTCTCTGTTTAAATGAGGTGTGGGGCACATCCATTTAACCAGTCTCCCGATCCCCATTCAGATTTCAAACCAAGAAAGTAATCCAAAAGACAAAACGTAGCTCGGGAAACCGGGGTGTTGCATTTTAACCACATGCCAGAAACTGTAGGACTTCTGCAAAATTTACGCAAAAGAAATCACAGCGTCTGAGTTGGGTGTGAGGCCCTCCTTCCCATGAGGAAAGCAGGTAGCCTGTATTCCCTTGGGGCCCGTACAGCAGAGCTAAAGGGAAGTCACTGTGTGTCCCAGCAAATGTCCCGAGCTGGTGGTCAGGGCTGTGACCACTGCAAGTCTCTTACTACACCTCTAGGAATAGGCAATGGTACCTAATGCTGGGGAAGTGGTGGCATCCAGGAAGCCAAGCAGTCCTAAAGAAGACTTCTGACCTTTGACCTCTGACCTGCCCAATTTAGTAGTCTGGCTGATCGTAGCTTTCTCTTTTGCTTTCCCTGGGCTCAAGCGCTTCTACAGCCATCTTGTACAACCCCTCCCCAACTCTGACAGATGCCAGCTCCATGCTCAGAGGGGCTGGGTCAGAACCTCTCTGCTTGATCAGTGTGCTTGAGAAAAATCCAGGTAATGGGTCTGAGGGTGACCTGTCTGGAGGCTCAGCAAACACTGGCTTTGTCCTGGACTCTGACCCCTGGGTGTGGAGTGTCCTTACTTGTGGAGCCAAAAAGAGCTTCAGAGATTTCTCAATTCATGTTCTCAGAGGATACTGGGTCTATGAATGGAGCAATGACTTGAGGGTGAGAGAGAAGGTCTCCTGAGGGAAGTGCCAGCTTTGGATTAATGGAGACAAAGTCAGCGGATGGGAGGAAGATGACATGTTCTGAAAATCTCAGAGGAAAAGTCTGCAGAGATGAAGACAGTAAAATTAAACAACTAGGTGAGACATACACAAAGGTGAGAAAGCGAGGTGGAGGGTGAACTCCGGAGATGCGCAGGTCCAACATCAGAATGAAACGGCAGCCCAGGCAGAAGAGTAATACAAGGGTTTCCATTTTCCCAGACTTTGAAAATCTTGCTCCCAAACACACCTCTGAACCCTCAAATGTGTGCAGTGTTCTGTACTCGGGCGCTCTTCCTTTTCTTTCGATTAGCCTTCGGAGCCGTGTCCTCTTGGGTTGCTCAGGGTGCTTGTGTGGAAGCGCCTCCGCAGAGCTGGGCAGAGGACGGCGTCAGGACCACTCGCTGAAGCTCAGGATTTCAACGTGGACAACTACAGAGACCTGGAATGTTGATTTTACCAGACACTTGAAGTTTTCTCATGATCATGTCAATTTGGCCTTTCCAAATATTTATTTGAGATTTATTTCATACTTTGTTGTTGTTGTTGTTGTTGTTTTTTTTTTAAGGTTTTTTGAGACAGGGTCTCGCTTTGTAGTTCAGGCTGGCCCTGAGCTCAGCCTCAGACTCACATCACAGCAATCCTCCTGCCTCTGCCTCTCGAGTGCTGGGATGACAGGCGTGAGCCACCACGCCCGGCACTGTGCTATGTGGTACTGGTTGCTTCTGGGGTGAGTCTCCACACCCAGTATTGTATGTGGTTACCAGGGATCAAACCAGGGCCCTTGCGCTTGCAAGACAGGCGCCGGAACCACTGAGCTAAATCCCCGGCCCTTGTTGTTGTTTTTGCAGCTCCTCAATTTCTGGTTTTGTTGTTTCATTTGGGGCTTTTCTCACTCCCTCTTTTTTCCTAGATTTCTAAGGTGAGTCCTAAGTTTCCTGAAATTGTTCTCTTTGTCAAGTAATAAAACACAACTTTCATCTGGGATAGTTTTGTCCAAATTCTATGATTTTGGTTAACTAGAATTTGTAGGAATTATTTTCTGAATAGTTTGTAACTTCGAGTTGGTTGCTCTCAATAACCAACACCTCCTTTACTTATTTTAACTTTTTAAAATTCACTGCCAGTGAAGACCTTCTGTCCTAGGCTCAGTGAGATGTTGGAGGTAAAAATTTGTTCAATCTTGATGTCTAAACAGAAGTATGAAGTTATTTGTGAGGGTTGATAAATCTGGAGATAGAGATGGAGCCACATAATGAAAACAGAACTGAATTCCAGCAATTGTGACACTATGGCCAACTCGAACTGGATGATTCTTTGTGGTGAGCACATCCTGGGCTTTGTAGGACATTAAGAGCAACCCTGGCTCTACCTGCCAGATCTGAAGTCATTCCTTCCCTGCAGCTGGCCTGATGGCAGCTAGAACTGTGTCCGGAAGTCAAAAACCACAGATTGAGAGAATGGCTTCTGTCCTCGCTCAAGGAGAACTTGGAAGGTCTTTTGCCGCCATCTCTCACTATTTTCCAGTCCAAGTGAGCTTCCCTGGGCTTTGAGGGGTGTGAGGAGGAGGAAGAATGTAGGGCATCCAGGAAAACAAACAGCAGTGTGTTCTAATCAATATATTGATTTCCTTTTCCTGGCCCAGCAGGACTTAAACCTTTTTATTTCTCTACTCAGAGAATCATCTTTGTAAGCCCATATATTAAATTACCGACAGAGACATCTGGAACAATTCTTGCCCAACAATTATGCAGTAATGCCTGAGTAGACCCCTCCAAAATATTTATTTTACATCACTGAATGAAGGCCATTAATCTGTCTGTCTGTCTGTCTGTCTGTCTGTCTCTGTCAATAAACAGAGGCTTGGGTGGTTGAGTAATGAACACAGTACTCCCGAAGTGGAAAGCTGGAGCCCAGGCCAGGGTGCAGAGCCCCACATATGTCCTCCGATTTCTCACTACACTCTTCAGCCAGCTGTCTCGTTTGCGTCTTCTGCACAGTGCTCGTAAAAAGTTACCCACAAAGTTCATAAAACTACACCGCTCTGCAAAATAAGAATATCCATCAACATTTCACAGGAGAATGCGAGCGTGTATCCAATATCAGGGTTTCCTTTAGCTCCTTTTTATCTTATCTTTCACTGTATTTCGGGAAGCGTATGTGTCTTTGTATGAAAGATAAGAGGAGAGTCATAAACTGTCCTGCCATTCACCCCTAATTCTGCTGATTGCAGCCTATGCTAAGGAAGTGCAAGGAAAGCTGTGTGTTACAATAAAATATTGGTACTGGTGCTTCTTTTATAAAATCTTTGGTAAAGTATAAATGCCCAAGATGAAATATTAAATTAAGTTTCAGTGACACACTGGATTATTATAGAAATATTTTATGTCACTCTCCCGAGCTATTTTACTTTTTTGTTTTAAACTAAGATCATCCCCTATATTTAGCCATGAAGGACCCTCTGCAGATACCAAAATCCACGCTCAAGTCTGTTAGATAAATTATATGTTATGTTCATGCTCCCTTATTCTCTGGATCACTTATAATCCCTACTATAGTATGAGGACTATGAAAGTACTGTAGTAATTATACTGTATTGTTTAGGAAATAGTTACATTTTCAGTATAGACAAGACTTTTTTCCCTGAAATTTTGCATCCAGTGTTGGTTGACTTCACAGATGCAAAACCCAAACGTATGGAGGGTCAACTGTATATCAATTGCCATAAATCAATATCATGGGAAGGTACAAAGGTGAAAGTAAAAGTCCCACAAAATATGCGAACACCAAACAGTGATTATCAGGTCTCTTGTTGGATTTGTGGCTCCTCCTTCTTTCTGGGCATGACAGAGTGGAGCCTCCTTTGTCTACTTCAAGTTAGATGCGGCCGTGTGATCTGTTCTCACTGTAAAACATGCGTAGAGATGACGGGACCCACTTCCAACACCCTGGTCGACCCCAGCTTAGAACAGTTATTGCCAACCACCAGCAGTCTGTTAACACCTCAGTCCACCGTTTGCATCTCTTTGGCTATCTTTCTTCAATTTTAATGAGGCCAGACCATATTATACTGAACATTGGTAGTTATGGTTTAGGGATCTGACTTCCTATATCACTTAAGTAATTTTCATTTTAAGTATTGTTGCTAACTATCTGTCATAAATGTTGCAAACGCTTTGTCCCTATTTGGTCATTTTCTTTTAGCTTGACTTGTGGTTTCTTTTTTTTAATTTTATTTTTTTTAGGTCTTTTGAGACAGGGTCTCGCTTTGTAGTGCAGGCTGGCCCTGAGCTCAGCTTCAAACTCACATCACAGCAATCCTCCTGCCTCTGCCTCCCGAGTGCTGGGATTACAGGTGTGAGCCACCACGCCCGGCACTGCGGTATGTGGTACTAGTTGCTGCTGGGCGTGAGTCTCCACGCCCAGTATGGTATGTGGTTAACCAGGGATCGAACTGGGTCCTTGTGCTTGCAAGACAGGTGCCGGAACCACTGAGCTAAATCCCTGGCCCCGCAACACCATTTCTTATGCCACATCTTTTAGCATCACTGATTTGAAATCATGGAGATCTTTGAATGGCGTGAGATCATACTGCTCTTAAGACACTGTGGAAAGGCTGAGTGAAACAAGATTGTCACATAAAGAAAGAGCATCTCAAGATGGTAGAGTTACAGAAAAACTAGAAAAAATCATAAATTGTTGGGCTTTAGACAGCATTTTTTCCTATTTTTTAAAAATAAAACTCTTACAATATATTGCTTTATAATTAGGAAAACCAATGTCACAGGTGTTACGTTCAACTGCTCCATTTTTCAGGGGACAAGGAGAGAGGCTATCATCAGTTCAGCTGATTTTCCTCCTGGAATTATTTCCTTGCTTCAGTTACATTGTAGAAAGTTCTCTGAGTCCTCACAGCAATACTAGTTAGTTTCTGTTTATAACGTGTCCATATCTCAAATTCATCACCCCATAAACTGCATGCAGTTGGGATGCACACAAGTCCTCTCAAGGGAAAAATTAGGGCACATTTTCATTGGAAAAAGTCAGATCCCGCGAGCACAGCCGAGCTGTGCAAACTGAGATAAGCAGAGATTTGCGGCGACGCCTCTCAACTCACTCTCCCACTCTTTAATGTCGTTCTTCTTTTGCTTCGGGCTAGGATAGATTTTGGAACTACTCTGGCTTGTATTTTTCTTCTAACGCTTTAAGCCACTTTCCTCCGGGACATCACAATAAATATAATTCCTTACAAAATACAACAGGATTCTGTACAGCTCTTGACAGAGGATTAATTAGATCTTCCCTCTGTGAGCCTGATCATATACGACCCTGTTTATGTTGGAGTTCATGAATGTAATTTATGCAATTATACAAAACAAAACAAAAAAAAAGCATGCAAAATGTCAGCAACTTGCTGAGATTTATATCTAGTAAGGTTTTTCAAAATCACTTTGTCATCTGTATAAAGTTTCAAGCATGAGAGACAGTGCTCCATACCAATGGGAATGAGGTGATTCACAGAGATGCACTAGCAGACTAACGGTCCTTCCATGCAGGAGGCAGCTCCGGTGGGCAGTGCCAGGCAGGTGCTTGGACAGAGGCTCCGACACCGATGAGAAGTAGTGAGAACCTATGTAACTGTATGAGCTGCATCCGCGTGCGGACAGGAGGGACCGAGGTGACCCCAGGCGTGGACCGGCTGATGGTGAGACCATCCCATCCCAAGGTCCGGAATGCAGGAGGAATCTGAGTAGTCCCCCCATTCTTTTCCTCTTCCTCTCCCGTGGAGCTGATCTTTATGGGTGAGTCCGACTGGGGCCCCCATCCCTGCAGTTTCAGGGTGTAGCCAGTGGGTGAAGGTAGGGACAGGAGACAGGTGATTCTCTTTGTTCTCAGGCTCCTTCTGTGCCAGGCTGCACCTTCATGCTGGCCCTGGCTCCTTGCTGCTCCTGGGTGCTGGGAATCAGCCTTCACCCTTTAGCTGGCAGTGCCATGGCTCTGGATGCTGCCCCTGCAGGGACCCCTCTTTCCCTTGATGGTTTTCTTCAATTGCTCAAGCCGTGAAGATAGCTCCTTCGCTAAAGTGACCTCAAATACTGCTGTGTCCTACAGCTTTTGTGACTCACGTAAGGCAGACTGCAAATGTACTTGTTTCTTTTGCTGCTGTAATGAACTGCTACAGATGCAGTGGCCAAAAGCAGCGCATTGGTTCAGTTGTATTTTTCTCATACTTCTGCATGGATGTGAGAACCTGCAGTGGGGGACGGCCATACCCATCTGCAGCTCTGGGAGAATGCACTTCCCCGCCACTCCCTGCGTCCTCAGTCTGTCCTGTCCTCAGCTGTGTCCTCACTCTTCTAATCGCCGCTTCTCCAGCCACACCGCTCAGACTGTGGCCCCAGCTGCGCCCTCAGGGACTCTGGTGGTGGCATGGCACCTTGCCCGCTTTGGCGGTTGCCCTTCGGTCTCACCACGGTTCACTCCATCACACCGTGAGAGGCCCCACTGCATGGATCGTGACACATTGACAGGGTCCAGGGTCCACGTCCTACACAGTGGAGAGCTTCCGGTGGAGAAGGGGTTGTCAGACTGTCCGTTTGGCTTCTGCCTGAGATTCCTGTGGGAATGAGAGGAGATAGGGAATGGGCTGTTCGATATCTGGATCTGGGGATCATTTGGTGCTCAGGACCTTCTCTGAACATGCATCATTGGCATTCCCATGCCAGAACTAGCAGAAAGCACAAAAATAGCTCATCTCCTCTACCACATATCACAATGTTGGGTGTGGTGGCTCAAGTTTATAATCCCAGCACTTGGGAGGCAGAGGCAAGAGGATTGTAGTGAGTTTGAGAATGGACTGGGCCACATAGTGAGCTCAGGGTCAGTCTGAACTACAAAGCGAGACCTTGTCTCAAAACACAAACAAACAAACAAAAATAAAACTACTTTTCCTATCTTACCGATAGAGGTCCTCTTCATATTCAGATCTTTTAAGTCCTTGCAGTGGTTAAAGAAACACAAGCTAAATTATGCTATGATGCAAATTCAGCCCTCTCTTGAGCATCTGATACGTTCTGGGACTTGCATGCGCCGTGTCGGTCCTCTCTGGTGTATAAGTCACACACAGTGGAGAGACATTGCCATAAGCTAGGACTTGCTGCATATGGAGAACTCAGTGTTTTTATGTCATAAGAATTATTTTATTGGCTTAGAACTTATATTACTTTAAATATTACTTCAGGATTTTATTTCCTAGGTGGCCTGGAGCTTACACACTCTTTGCCCTATTTTTCTTTTCTTTTTTGTTTTGTTTTGTTTTTGGTTTTGAGACAGGGTCTCGCTTTGTAGTTCAGGCTGGCCCTGAGCTCAGCCTCAAACTCACATCACAGCAATCCTCCTGCCTCTGCCTCCCAAGTGCTGGGATGACAGGTGTGAGCCACCACACCCGGCACTGTGGTATGTGGTACTGATTGCTGCTGGGCCTGAGTCTCCCCACCCGTCATTGTATGTGGTTACCGAGGATTGAACCCGGGCCCTTGCACTTGCAAGACAGGCGCCGGAACCACTGAGCTAACTCCCCAGCCCCTGCCCTATTTTTCTTATTTATAATATTGTGGCAAAATGAATACCATGCTGTTGTCAGATTCACAATAGTATGGATTCAAGGCCTCCTATCATACTTGTAACATAGAAAGTACTCAGTCTCTCTGCTGTTTTTCTGCTTGCCCATCAGCTATTACTGTAACGCACCACTAGCAAACTAGCCATTCCTAATAGAATCGGATCCAGTGAGCACGTACTAAACACAGACAGTACATCATGTTGGGCACTGAGCAGGTCCAAAGACAAAGGAGTGACATTTCCTTTCCTTAAGAGGGTTAAATTCCAGTGAGAAGGGCAGATGGGAGCAGACACAACCCGAATAGAGCAGGTACACATAAATACACTTCTTTTTTTTTTTAGGTTTTTTGAGACAGGGTCTCGCTTTTGTGGTTCAGGCTGGCCCTGAGCTCAGCCTCAAACTCACATCACAATCCTCCTGCCTCTGCCTCCCGAGTGCTGGGATGACAGGTGTGAGCCACCACGCCCGGCATTGTGGTATGTGGTACTGGTTGCTGCTGGGTGTGGGGTCTCCACACCCAGTATTGTTATGTGGTTACCGGGGAATCGAACCCGGGCCCTTGCGCTTGAGAGACAGGCGCCGGAACCACTGAGCTAGCTCCCCGGCCCCCATAAATACACTTCTTTATCGGGAGGAAAAGAAAGCCTGAGGCAGAGCTCTCCCGATTTCCCACCTAATGCTCATTATTATATGCAACTGATGTTTAGATGACAGCTGGCTAGAGTCAGGCTCATCTGTGACCAGAGTACTAACACTGAGCGGTATCGTGGTCTCACACAGACATCTCACCAACTGAGCTCATCAGCTGAGACATGAAGGTTGGCCCTGGAAAGCGGTGTTATCACAATCTTGGAAAGGATGTTGATCACAAAGGAGAAAGTGAATGATTCCCAGATTGATACATAAATAATATATGCTACTAGCAAGGCAATGTGTCTGGGGTAAGTGGGACGCTGCACGGAGGGCAGACAAAAACGAGCCAACCTGACCGCCGAGGGACCCACCTGCCATCGGGAGACAGGCTTGGAGCAGTGAAGGCAGAACTTGACAAGAGTGTTGCAGAAAGCACTGGCTTTGGGTATGAAAGCAAGAGAGAAATTTACTTCAGTGGGCCAGAAAAGATGACGAGGAGAACGGACATTTGAATTAGACCTTCAGGTATATGCTCCAGCTATTACATGTGTGTGATATTCATTCAATTTTTCTTACACATTAGTTGCTTTTCTGAAGTTATTTTAAAATGTATTCAAGTAGTGCATTATCACATTGTTACAAAATGTAAATCCCACGTCAGACATGGAAGTTCTCACACAGGCCCGTCTCCTCTTTATCGGCTGAATGATCGCTAGACTGGCACTGTCCAACTCAGTGTCCACTGGCCCCCTGGATCTGCTTCAATTTAAAATAATTAGAATGAGATACATTTTCAAATTCATTCCTCCACTGCATACGCCATATTCTGAATGCTTGGTAGCCACTCGTGGACACTGGCTGCGGACAGAGCAGGGGTGAACATTTCCATGGTCCCCAAGTTCATGGCGTGACACATAGACCAACACCTGCTCACATGTTCTCTGTTGCAGAACATTTAGATATTTCCCTGCTACTCACGGTTATACGGAAGCTGCTGCAGACATGCCTTGAGCGTCACCTCTTGTTTATAGCAAGGAGGGTTTTTGCAGAAGAGTTTTTCAGAACACACACCTGAGGCCACAGTAAAGCACACTGGAAGTTAATATCAAATTTCTTCCTAAAACCTTTGGTTTTCTGGTTATATTGGAGAATATCAGAAGGCTGATTTTTCAAACGCCCAGGTAGATAGATCTTTGGGAGCCAAACAAGCATGATCTTCAACTCTCAAATTCTCCTTCACTATGCTGTGCATTGGGCTGCACCATATGGCACCAAAATCCACATCTTTGAGTTTGTCTGTAAATATGATCTTACTTGGAAATAAGGTCTTTGCAGATGCGACCAAGTTAAGATGAAGTTGTACTACATTGTGCTGGACCCTCTTGTGGCTTATGTCCTAAGAAGGAGATGGAAGTTTGGGGATAGACACACAGGGGAAATTAAAATGCAAAGTGGCAACAAAGAAAGATATTGATTGAATGGTATACTCACCAGCTGAGGATCAGTAGCAGTCCCCCAAATTTGAGGCAAAAGCGTGGAGCGGGCCCTGCCTTATAGCCTTACAACGGGAGAGAAGACATTGTGGATGCTGTAAGCACCCAAGATTGTGGAACTTTATCGCGGAGCCACAGCCTGAGGAGCCCTGCTGACTTTGCACAAGTCTCTCTGCTTCCTCAACAGTTCGAAGCACTTATTCTTGATTTCCAACGAGTGTGCAGATTTGTCCTATTTATATATTCTGGTAGTCATTCTTGTTAGCCCGGGGACGGCTGGCACTGGAAGTAGATTTAGAAACTTGCACCCTTTGTGGGTTTTTTGCTCCCAAAAAGTGCAGTAAATGAAAAGAAAATGAGAAGACATTGCCCTGGAAAATGGTGTTGATCATAATCCTGGAAAGAAAAGGATGTTTGCATTTTATAGAAATGCTCTCAGGATGGTCTCCTTTCCTTGGGAAGTTCTGATGTGTTTCCGTTTGTGTCTAAGTATGTGTGGTCATGTTGACATGGGAGAAAGGGGGAGGTTGGCAGTGGAAGAAAGAAGGGGAAATATGCTGAGGAAGACGGAGGAAGGAATAGGAGCACACTTTATTTCATGGGATTCATGTACTGATAATAAAAGTGCCTGGATACTTCCGGTCTGTGGAACAGCTTTGGAGTCCTGTGCTCCATTATTTAGCATACAAATGTAGGCATCTTTCTCTCAAGGAAATATTATTTGTGTCAATAACAATGCTGTAAAGAAAAATTGGCAGCATTGTTTTTTAGCCAGTCACCAGGAAAGTTATTCCTCACTTCAAAATATTTAACAAATGGGGTGTTTTAGTGTTAAACTCGTGTAAAGTTGGCTGGTACATCAAAGGAGTTAATCATATCATGACACAAGTTTAACACATATATATTTTTACAAAGAGATACAGATCTTTTCATCCAATTTCCTCTTCACTATAAACACAAGTTTCAACAGGGTTTCATTTGAGTTTATGGGTGATGTCACCAACACAGAGAAGAAGGTCATCGCAAGGGGCTTGTGATTGTCCTAGAGGGTCCACAAGGGTTGTAAAGGGTCGATTGACATTAAAGGTAAAATGAGCAAGACTTTCTTTTCCATGTAAATGGTGGAGGTGATGTCACAGAGTGATCAGCCTTTATGACAGACAGGGAAAGCAGATCTACTATTACACAAATGAAGTTCATAATCACTTAGGCTTAGGCATTCTAACCATGGCAGGTTAACTGACTTGAGATACCGCTGAAAAGAAGTCCTCACTGGGCACAAGAATATTTGCGCCCATGGTAGTCACAGCTGTATGTCTAGTGCTGGCGTCGTCCTGATATGTGGTAGATGTTCAGCAAGTTGCTGAGTAAATTACACAGCACCTATTTTTTAATGCCATTTACTGTATTTATGAAGCTACTAGGGAGGAAATTTTATGAATGAGGCTTCAGTATTTCTATAACTGACACTCATTTGCAGAATCTTTATGGAATGCTCATTACGTGCTAGGCTCTGCAATAGGGACTGGGATACATGGGTGATTAAAAACACACCCTGTCCCCATAAGGTTTACAGAGCCGGAGGGTTAAGTGTTGACTTATTGTTACATAAACAGCCAGGAGGTTAACTGCTGCAGAGTAAGAGATGCCTGAGGTGTCCACGTCAGGGAGCATAACCTGGTCAAAAGGGGCCAGAAAAATCCCCAGGAGTGTCTTCAACCGGTGCCACAGCAGCAAAGGTCAGAACAAGCCAGTTCCACAGCACAGCAGAGTAAGGGGCCCACAGAGTGTCCCTAGAACTACCGAGGTAAGTCATTTCCGCTGCACAGGAGTATGTGTGGCGCTCTGGCCTGTCCCCTTCTCTGTCTCCAGCTGCTGTCTCCCTGGCCAGGCTGTGATGTGTCTGCCTTGGAGCCAAAAGAGCATGGACTGAAATCTGTTAGATCGTGAGCCAGAGTAAACCTTTTGTCCTTTATTGGGTGTGTGGCCCATGCTTTCTCCGGGCAGCAGACAATCTGGCCTTATGCAGAGTCACCGTTTTATTCAGGAGTTCATCTGAGTGCCTGCAAATACTCATAGTCCTCATTTTAAGCTCACTTCACAGTTTTTCTGATTATAGGAGTGACAAGCATCCTTTCTCTGAACTCAGTGCAGTCTCTTCATCTCCACCACTACTAATCTGTGCGCAGTTTCACCCCCAACACGCTTTTAGTTTTATTTTTAGCGCAGCACTTTGTCTTTTGTTTTATTTGTGTGTGTTGATTGTCTCTCCTGTGAGACAAAACTATAGAAAAGCAGAGACATGTCTGCCTGTTCCACTGCAACATTTCAAGTACTTGGTGCTTGGTAAGTGTCAAAAATATTTAATATGTGGCTGATACAAAGATGTCTGAGACAAAGAGAAGAAAGAAAATGATGCTTTTTCTTCCAACAAAATAATTTAGGAACACTTTCCCTTCTGGGAGCAGCTGTCTAAAGCAATCAGCAACCCTAACCCCCACTTGCATCCTGTTATTTTCTCCCTGCCACACTCATAAGCATCATAACAGGAAGCAGGAATAGATCTTGGTGAACATGGCACCATGGGAGTTGTAGTCTACAAGGTGTAGCAGAGAACTCTGCCCACCCGTGTGGGGCCTGTCCTTCCTACGGTCCATTGTTCTACAGCATCAAACCCAGTGATTAACAATTGGCCTTTATGGAGTGTCGAGAACCCTGGCTTATAGTACTTGCCAGTTTCTGTGATGCAAATGATACCACTAAACAAATTGCATAAGCCTGTACCAGCAGCCTCTGTATATCCCTGATGAAGTTCAAGTCCTTTAAGGTGCATACACTTTGGACTCCAGGTGGATTAGGGTTTGCAGTGGTTATAAATCCCCTTCCATACTTGTATGCTGCAGGGGTACCTATCCTTTTACACAGCTTCTAATGAAACCCTTATTCCTGGCAGCAGGACACACGAACTTCCATTTCAAGTCTTTCGTTATACTGAGCCAAGATGTAGTGAATGAAGAGATGTTTCAATCCCGTGGTCCAAGGAAACAACCATGGATCCCACATCTTCTGTTTCCTCTTAGCCAAAATGGAATATCTAGCCAGACTTGATGTCTATTTAAAACAGTGACCATTTTGTTCTGCCATTTGGTAATAGTGACCAAGCTATATGTGGTTCTAATGGGAGAATAGCTAAACAAAAAGCTATTTTTTTCTTTCTCACAAAAAGCAGAAATGCATAGAACAACATAATGACCATTTTCACTGCCAAAAACTAGGTGGTGATTTTCTGTATCTTCAAAACTCATAATGATGGGCCTGAATCTTCGGATATTATGTGGATGAGAACAGTCAATACATAACCCAGAAGCAGCTTTTCATGGTGAGCGTGCAGTTCCTGTATAAGCAGGGGAAAATGGGCGTCAATGGCATTATGCACAATTTTGAATGCGCCACGTGATCATAATAATTTTAAGACAAAATGAATAGAGGAAGGATTTGAAGGAAATATACCCAACTGTTAACTTTGATGATGTTTGTTTTGGATAATGATATGATCTGAAATTTTTTTCTTCTATTTTTTTTTTTTTCATTTCCAAACTTTTGGACCTGAAAAAAAAAACAAAAAAACCAAAGATAAATAATGGAAAAAATAAACTGGTAAAAAGCAACAGAGTAAACAAAGAAAAAACCCACTTTGTGACCACTGCTGTTGGCCCCACAAGAAGCTCTGGGGGAGAATGGATGCGGCTTTGAGTTTGGGACCAGGTGGGCTTGTCACTCTGGGAAAGGACATGGTGAGATGAAGCAGAAGGACGAAGACTTAGGGACAGTACTTCCAATCTTCCTCAGCACTTCTACCCTGCCCCTTTTCTGTAGAAATTGGAAGCTGCTATCTGGACCATTGGTTTCAGCATCCACTACAGTGGGGCCTTAAGTGAATTGGGGGTAAAGCTAGTAAACTCATTCTGACAGCAGCACACAAATCCTTGGCCTGGCCATGCTTTGCCAAGTTTATATGTAACAATGCACCTCAAAGCAGGCGTTCTGAATGCCTATACTGAAGAAGAAGAGAGCGAGGGAACTCTAGGGATAAAAAATGGTCCAAGAGGGGCCTGGAGCCTCAGGCCTATGTGATGTTGCTCAGTCTTGCAGAAGAGCCTGTGACTCAGCAAGCTCTGAGACGCTGTAGTGGTTGTGAGCCCTCTCTTACCAATACATGACAGCTGTCTCAAGATGTGATGGGTTATGGGGCTGGGGATATAGCTCAGAGGTTCTGGCGTCTGTCTTACAAGCACAAGGACCCTGGTAACCACATACCTATACTGGGTGTGGAGACTCACCCCAAGAGCAATCAGTTACCACATACCACAGTGCCGGGTGTGGTGGCTCACACCTGTAATCCCAACACTCGGGAGGCAGAGGCAGGAGGATTGCTGTGATGTGAGTTTGAGGCTGAGCTCAGGGCCAGCCTGAACTACAAAGCGAGACCCTGTCTCAAAAAAAAAAAAAGATGTGATGGGTTATGCAAAAAGGGCAGATTCTACGTGGTGAAAAGTTTGAGTGATTTTCAAAAGAACTGACTGTGCAAACATTCGAGTTTAGCACCAGCAGACTTTTGAGTGATCCTCTCTCAGACTACAGCATCTTCGTTCACTTCTCGAACAACACAGTATCATTAGGCACAGTGCAGCCCTCTGGCCAGAAAAGGTGGGGGCTGTGCAGCCTCATGCAAGCCGTGTTGCCACACCCTCCTCTATGCCACCTGAGACTATGGTTTCCACCCCCAGGGGCTGCCGTTTCTGTGTGAACAGTGGTACAGGCCAGGGCTGGTGGGAGGGTTGTCACAGCCCCCCCGGGACTCTGCTATCTGAAATCAGACCCTCTCCCTTCATGAGTTGATCAGGTCTAACTATGTAAGTTTAGTCTTTAGTATTTGCAACCACTAAGGCCTATGAGAAATGATTAAAAAAAAAAAGAGCACATAGAGACTGAAAATGAAAGGATAGGAAAAAAAAACAGTTGAATACAAGGCAGAAGAAAGCTGGTGTACAGACTTCAATGTCTGAAGAGATGGAATTTAAGACCGAAAATATCATAATAGTTGATTAGTTAAACTTCCTTTCACTAGGAGCCACAGTTTAGGGAGGAGAGGTATATATATATATATATATATATATATATATATTTTTTTTTTTTTTTTTTTAGGTTTTTGGAGACAGGGTCTCGGTTTGTGGTTCAGGCTGGCCCTGAGCTCAGCCTCAAACTCACATCACAATCCTCCTGCCTCTGCCTCCCGAGTGCTGGGATTACAGGCGTGAGCCACCACGTCCGGCACGGTGGTATGTGGTACTGGTTGCTGCTGGGTGTGGGTCTCCACACCCAGTATTGTTATGTGGTTACCGGGGAATCGAACCCGGGTCCTTGCGTTTGCGAGACAGGCGCTGGAACCACTGAGCTAACTCCCCGGCCCCGAGGAGAGGTATATTTTGATACACAGTTGAGAGAGTGCAGTCAGTGGTCAGCTGCCTCTTTGGGGGAAACAGCATGGTCGAAGGGTGTGGTCAAGGAATGCTAATTTAACTACAGGGGAAAAAAAGAGACAAAGACACACAGAGGGAGAAAGAGGGAAGGAGAAGGACAGGGACAGAGACAAAGACAGGGAGACACTGCGACAGAAACAGAGACAGAAAGGCCAGGGAAAAGAATTAACAGTTCGAGGTCATATCTCCAAGCGACCCACCCGGTGGTGGGTCCTTTCTGCTGTGAACTCACCAATGAGTTAATCCACAGATGATATAACGCTTCCACGATGCAAGCACCTCCCACAAGTTTCACCTTGAAGCACATGAGACTTTGGCGGAAGATCTAAACCATAACGAAGGGCAGAGAAGAATACTTTACACTTCTATGTTTGGAAAAGGCTTGGCTGTGGTTTAGATCTAACACGTCTTCCCCAAATTCTCATGTGTATGGAGAGTGGGTGGATTAAGAGGACGGTGCACTGATCCACAGATTTACTCACCGATGAGCTCTTAGCTAAACACGTCCTTATGAAGTGGGGCTTGGTCTGAGGTGAGTCACCGGAGGTGTGACCTGCAAGGGTGGCTTCTCATTCCCAGCTCGTCTCTTCTATTTCTGCTTCTCGGCTGCAGTGGGCTGAGCACAGTGTCCTGCACGATGCCCCTCTGCCATCCTATTACACTGTGGAGCAGTTGACTGCGGACTGAAACCATGAGCCGTAATAAACCTCTTCTCCTTTAAGTTGTAGGTGTTGGGTATTTGATCCAGTAACGGGGAGGGTGCTAAGACAAGCATCTTTCACAAACATCAAAGATTCCTAGGGTGCCACTTCCAAATCTAAAATGTAACAGTCGATGGTGTGGGCACAGAAATGGGCAGCATCGATAGCATTGGAGAAATTTGCAATCTTTCCCTGAAACTGGTAGATTGACCATGCAACATTTTAAACGGTGATAATAATAAGCAGAGTTACAAAGTGTCACAACATCTGTAACGAGTATGAGCTGTTAGATCTATGTAGAACTCAACTGTGAAGGAGGCATGTTCTTTTCCACCAAACCTAAACCACCTCCAAAAAAACTTACATATGTTCAATCATAAGGTTTCGAGGAATTCCTATTTACACATTCAGTTCTATAACTGTGATGAAAAACAATTAGGAACCAACAACAAGGGGCTAGCTCTAAAATCTTATATCTTTAGAAACTAGGTAGCTGTTGGTGTGAACAAATGCCTGAGAAAAAGAGACTGATAGGACAGGAGTCAGGTTTGGGCTCAGGTCCACAGGCATCGGTTCTGGGTTGACCAATTTCACTGCTGTGGGCCTGAGCCCAGCCAGAGCATCATGGCAGAAGGGAATGGCGGAGCAAAGCTGCTCACCTCATAACAGACCAGGAGGCAGAGAGAGAAGGAAAGAGCCGGAGACGATGGGGCCAGGGACCAGCATAGTTCCCAGGTCAAGTTCCCATGATGCACTTCCTCCAACGAGCCCTCCGCTCTTGTTTCCATCTCCTCTTAATAATGTTTGTACTGGGGGCCGGGGAGTTAGCTCAGTGGTTCCGGCGCCTGTCTTGCAAGCGCAAGGGCCCGGGTTCGATTCCCCGGTAACCACATACCATACTGGGCATGGAGACTCACGTCCAGCAGCAACCAGTACCACACACCACAGTGCCGGGCGTGGTGGCTCACGCCTGTCATCCCAGCACTCGGGAGGCAGAGGCAGGAGGATTGTGATGTGAGTTGGAGGCTGAGCTCAGGGCCAGCCTGAACCACAAAGCGAGACCCTGTCTCAAAAAACCTAAAAAAAAAAATGTTTGTACTGGGAAAAAGGTAGGGGTAATAATGAGGGAAAGAAAAACATGATGTTTAAAAAAGAAAGAAAGCATATGTATATAGGGGGTGGGAAGTGTAAGGTGGGTGGGGAAATGGATAAAAATGGGAATTAACTTGTGTCATATACAGTATAAACCCTCAGTGTAGAGTGTTGATCACGCTGTGTATATAAAACCAATAAAGACTCATTTAAATAATACTGTCCTGTTAGGGTCTTGTCAGTGGATGGCTCCAGTGATGAAGTTGCAGTGTTTATTATGTAATTGCTTCTCAAAAGCTCATCAGCAACTAAGCCTTCAACACACTAACCCTTTCTGAGGACATATTAGTTCCAACCATAGCAGCAGGCTATTCCTTAAGAGCCTGTGGGGTAAGAACGAAAGCATAGAGTAAATTAGGATATTTAGGACTGAACGATCGTCATAGGTCACATCAAAATTTTGAGCCATATTGAAAGCAGCTTCGAAAGTGACAGTCATCACTTGCAATACACTTATCAGGAAATAAAAGAAAAAAATAAATAAGCACAGCTCAAGATTTTGAAAAAATAAACACAGTAAACACTCCCCCCAAAAAACAGAGCACAGATAAGAGCAGAAATCAAAGAATAAAACAAAATCAGCAGCAAAATAACAAGGAAAATTAGCATAACTGAAAGCTTTGAAATGATTGTTGAAATAGATAAATCATTAGCAAGGCTGAAGTAAGCAAAAAACAGAACTGCTGCCTAGCAAATTCTCAGGTAGTAGAAAGGATAATGTAAGCACACATACCCTCACTGTGAGAGCTGAGTGGACGCTGTCTCAGGGGGAAACCAATGAAGACGTCAAGAGGAAGCAGGAGTGAGCGCACAAGTAGACCGTGTACGTTAAGAAGCTGACGTTGCTACTTATGATCTTCTCCACCCCCTCAAACCCCTACTCCAAACGTCTTTACAGGCCAGCTCTACCAAACTTTCAAGAAACAGTTCATTTCTATATTGCACGAGTTGTTTTAGAAAGTATAGAGAGGGCTAGATGACTCATAAACCATCTATCCTCTTCGATCTAAAATGAGATAAAGACAACTCCAGAGCTAAAAACCACAGGTGCATCCCCACACAAACACAGGGCCAAAACTCCAAAGCAAACGCCAGCCGTCCAAATCCCAAAAAGCATCTAATTCTTCACCATGTGGAAGGGTTGGGTCTGGATGCAAAGAGATTTCAAATCAGAAATGCATCAGTGTAATTCATCATATTCATAATCTCACAGAGGAACATCACCGTTGTCTCAAAAGTACTGAAGGAGTATTTGGCAAGACACAGCCAGAAGCCAACCCAGAAGAGAAGGCCATGTCCTTACTGCAAACCTGCAGTATCTGCCTGGCACACAGGCAAAGGTTGGAGCTGCAGCTGAACTGGCTGTTGGTAAAGAGCTGCGCAGTCCTCCCAGAGCACACCCTATCCCCGAGGAGGCTTCACGAGACCGTGTCTCCTCACCTTGTGGCTTCTGATGATGTGTGGTCCTTCCTGCTTCACCCCAACCCCCCCTGGGGTTGAGCAGCAGACCACACCCACTCAGTGCGGTCCAGATCTGGTTCTACGGCAGTGGTGCACATCACAACATCCTGTGGTCATTGCCTCCTCCTGTGTAGGGTTAGGTTTAGGCTAGGGTCATGCTTCCATGGGGACAAGGACTTCAGGATGCTTCACCATCGTCTCTTTTAGTTGTTTGTATGGCTAATCAACTATCTAGATCTCAAAGTGACTCTTAGTGTCTTTATCAAGTAGAATCAATAAAACTTCAGAAACGAAAATGTTAGAAACGTTGCAATGTTATAAGCTACCTAACCTTACAATATGACTCTCCCGTGTCGGCAAAGACTCTTTACTCAAAACCCCCTACTGGGTTCAGTTCCATTTTACTGTGAAGGTCGTATCTCTTAAAACTCAGGCCCCACCTTTCCATAAACGCCCAAACTCAGGAGGGAGGACATAGCAGTCATTCCCTCCCCTAGGAACTCAGGCCAGCCACTCAGGCCCAAATTACCTTTAAACTCACCTATCAAGGAGAATTCCCTCTGTTTGACCTGCATGCGCAAATCTGGCCCCTGTAAATCACTGATCCCTTCCCTACTCTCTCTCTTCCTCATTCTCTCTCTCTCCTCTCTTCCCTCTTCTCTCTCTCTCTCTTTATCTCCCTTTCCTTTGCCCTCCCCAGATCCAGAGACCCCCCTTTAATAAAATCTCCTGTCGGGTTGCCTGGTATGTGGCATGGTCGCTGAGCATCGTCGGGGTTTCCCTTTTTCTGCTTTAACAGAAAACATATATAAGAGATGAGTAAATCTATCATATTGGCATTGATGATTTCTATCATTGGAAAATAATAGGAAGAAAATCATGGGATATTCCCACCATACCTACAGTTGGGATGGAGTTTGCGTTAAACAGAAGAATAGATTTAAAAGATGCTGTATCAAGGACTGAAAAGGTGGCCTTACAATGGCTGCCCGCAGAGCTGGGTGGAAGAGTGCTTTCAGAAAGGCCAGTGGCTTGCTGAGGGCTGGAAGACCCAGTCAAAGTCAGAGGCATGCAGCTCACTGCAGAGTCCCGTGCGTCTGCATCCAGGAGCTGCGGCGCCTGTGCTGGATGCTGCATCCGAAGGCAATGACGAAGCCTGCAGCTTCTCTGAAGAAGCCAAAGCCAAACTACCTTCTTCCTTTTTATTTGTTTGTTTGTTTGTTTTGAGACATTGCCTCGCTTTGTGGTTCAGGCTGGCCCTGAGCTCAGCCTTAAACTCCCAGCAATCCTCCTGCCTCTGCCTCCCAAGTGCGGGGATTATAGGCATGAGCCACCATGCCCAGCACTGTGGTATGTGGCTCCAATTGCTGGTGGGCTTGAGTCATCACGTCCAGGATTGTTGTATGTGGTTGCTGGGGATCGAACCTGGACCTTTGCACTTGCAAGGCAGGTGTTGGAACCACTGAGCTAAATCCCCGGCCTCTTCTTTCCTTTTTTATCCCATTCAGGCTACAGGTCTATTGGTCGGGGCCGCCCATACCCAGGCTGGGTCTTCACTTCTCATTAAATCAGCCATCCAGACACACCCAGTGCTCAGATAAGTGCTTCGCATTCAGGTTGACACCACAATTTACTACCACAGAGCTGTTCCCTACCACACATCACACTCTTGTAAAACGATGAGGAAATGACAGCATCTCAATGTAAAAAGTTTTGAATTAACATCTCAAGGAAACAAACCCAAGGAACAGAAAAGTCCAAAGAAATCCTCAAAGTAATCACTAATCAGATAACTGAAAACGAGCACTATGGTGAGATGTCATTTTGCCTTTTAGACTAGCAACCTGTCCCTGCCAGGTCTTTTGGGACTGTACCCAAGCACTTATGGAATGTGCATTATTGTAGCACTGGGCGGGGCAGGAAGAGAGATTCTGTGTCCTGCACTGGCAACATTAATGATAGAAAATCAGGCTGAAATTCCCTCCTGCAAGTTAGTCTGCGGAAGTTGTACTACTATTGCTGTGGCACAGCCTTCCAAACATCCCAGAGCCCCAGGGTGCCGCCTTTGTAAGAGAACACGGACACCCTCGGCTTCCTGATTCTGAAACAAAGTTCAGGCTGATTATTCAAATAGTATTATTTGAAATACAGACCTTTTTTTTTTCTTTTCTTTTTTGAGACAGGGGTATTGCTTTGTGGTTCAGGCTGGCCTTGAGCTCAGCCTCAAACTCACATCACAGGAATCCTCCTGCCTCTGCCTCCTGAGTGCTGGGGTTACAGGCGTGAGCCACCACGCCCGGCACTGTGGTATGTGGTACTGATTGCTGCTGGGAGTGAGTTTCCACACCCAGTATTGTATGTGGTTACCAGGGATCGAACCCGGGTCCTTGCGCTGGCAAAACAGGCGCCGGAACCACTGAGCTAAATCCCCAGCCATACAGACCTTTTTAAAAACTGCATTGTTTTGTTGTGGAGCAGTTGCAAAGCCCACGATTTGTGAATGAGAACGTTCCTGTGAACAAGGAGTAGAATCCTTCTAACTAAACCGGAACCACCAGGATATACGAACTAGATCTTACAGGATGAATACGGGTAACATGTAGGGGTGAGTTTGTGAGTGCACAGACTCAGAAAAGGCCTCAGTGACTGGGGTAAATGAGATTCAAACACACGCATGTGCGCACGCTGTGAGAAGTTAATCAGCCTTTCTTCTTACTCTTCTTTCTTTTCCCTCTCCCTCTCCCTCCTTACTTTACAACATCCACCGTGTGCAGCACTTGCAGGACATTTCCTGGGTTTGTACCGCGGACCTCAGCTAGGACATGGGGTCCGCCCGAACCAGCTATCCATCCAGGACAACGTCCAACGAGGACTTTGATCTCTGACGTTTTCATGGAAATAAGAAAAGACTGGCAGAACAGCGTAGCCCATGATGATGCGGCGAACCCCTGGCTGGGTCTCGTGGCATCTGAGGACTCAACCCGACCCTGTGGGATTTCGCAGCGGGTGTTGCTAACCCAGCCCTGCCCCGAGAACGGCTGGGTTGGCCTGGAAGCCTCACTCCAGGCTGCAGGATTCTCCTGTGGGGGCACACTGCTGTGGCATCCTGGGCACCTGATTTCCTTCTGCTAAGGATTTCATTCTGCTAAGCCATTGTTTCCTACTTCTTCTGTGATTGTTATCACTGTTCACTTTTATGATTAGTTATTATACATCTCATGCTTAATTATAGACAAATTTATGCTTTATCATAAATATCTATGCAAAGGAAAAAACATAGTATATGTAGAGTTTAATACCTCTCATATTTCACACGTTTACTGGAAGTCACCGGAGGTGTTCTCCACAGATAAGGAAAGACTGTTGTACTAAGTACGAGAAAGGAGAACAGAGCTATTTATTTGGATTTCTGGACAAAGGAACAGAAAAAATACGAAATTTCCTTCCTCCCAGCCTCCTCAGAGTGATCCTCCGAGGCTAGGGCCATGGGCAGGACTTCCTGTCTCACGGAGATAGGGCTGCAAACACAGGAAGTCTTTGTTCCTCCTCCCCCTCCGCTGGTGGTGGAGGCAGGAGCCTTGGATCTCTTCTCTGGCGCATCTGAAGCTCGGGTTCTGAGGTCTCAGTGTTTAAATTCAGTTCTTGGCTGGAACCACGCAGGAACCGGCTTTCTGCCCGATGGGAGGGCCCGAGCTGCCGCCTCTGGCGGCTCCATCTTCCTGTGGAGTAGGAAGGTTTTTGCTTCAGAAAAGCTCCGTTACCTCCAGCCAGGTGTCTAATGACAATGACGGCAGCCGTGACCCTCCTGGTGTAACACCATTCCGCCTCTGGACAGCCAGCCCTGGTCTCAGCTTTAAGACTAATCCCAGCTTAACTCGGCCTCCGCCCGCTGCGCGGTTATCTCCCCATGCAGCATTTCTCACGGTGGCGGCTGAGCCAGTGGGTTATTTCATCTTCCCAAACCCCGTGGATTTCTGCTGATTTGATTCAACAGGTTTCATCCATGCTTTTGCCGCTTGTATCCACCCTTTGCTGCAGAATCCCGGCTTCCTGGCGCTGGCAGGGTCGCGCCCTGGTCACCACCCCGCCTCTTCCGCCCCGGAGCGGCTCCCGCAGGCTGGGTGGGGCGCTCAGCGGAGCTTCTTTAGCGTGGAGTTTCTTAGCAACCGCGATTGCTTCCCTCGCCTTCTGCCAATAGATGCTCTGCACACTGCGTTCAGCTCCATGTTTTCCAAACTCCTCATCGGGAAGGGAGATTGCTGATGAGCTCAAAACGACACACTCCCCTTCCCCCGCGCAGAAAACTTACCCAGAGGAGCGTGTCCACGACTCTTGTTTGCACTATGGATTCTTAAAATTTGTCAGTGTTATTCAGTGGTTTTGTTTTTATCGGTTTTGAGGGCAGTACTGGGTACTGAACTCGGGGCTTTTGCGTTGAGTTATATCCTCAGCCCTTTCTTTTTTTTTCTTTTTCTTTCTTTTTTTTTTTTTAATTTATATATGAGGCAGGATCTTGCTATGCTGTTACACTGCCTTGGCTGGGCTCACGTTTTCAATCTTCCTCCCCAACTCCCGCCTCCCCTCTCCAGTGACGGGATCCCGGTATGTCCCCTGGGCTGGCTACTGAATGTTTTATATCGAACTCCAAATGTGCTTTCTGTTTCAGTTTCTGAAAGAATTAGAAGTCATTAAATACACTTACGCGAGCTTCCCTTTCATTTCTTCAAATCCCCGCGCAGGCGCAGGCGGGGGCAGTCCCCTGCGCTCAGGTGCCCCCACTTCTCTCCGGTGTGTGATTCAGGCTCGACTTTCTTCCATTCTGCAAGTGAGTGTAAAGAAACAATTCCGGGGCCGGGGATATAGCTCAGTGGTTCCGGCGCCTGTCTTGCAAGCTCAAGGGCCCGGGTTCGATCCCCGGTGACCGCATACCTATACTGGGTGTGGAGACTCACCCCCAGCAGCAATCAGTACCACATACCACGTGCCAGCGTGGTGGCTCACGCCTGTAATCCCAGCACTAGGGAGACAGAGGCAGGAGGATTGCTGTGATGTGAGTTGGAGGCTGAGCTCAGGGCCAGCCTAAACCACAAAGTGAGACCCTGTCTCAAAAAACCTTAAAAAAAAAAAAGAAAGAAAGAATTCCGGAGCACCGTGAGAGAAGGCCATGAAGGACGCCGTTCATTCGGGGATCGTGGACGTCTCCCCTCAGAAGACATGGCAGCCCAAGCAGGAGAGGCTACCACAGCAGAGAGCTGGCGGGGGAGGCAGGTGGCGGGACCCCTGAGCAGGGCTGAGGAAGCCCCGGACAGCAGGAGCCCGACAGTCCGCTGTGCCCGGGCCTGGGCCAGGCACTTCTCCGTGCCACCTGCGCGGTGATGACTGGTCCATGGGCCTCGCTCTGGCCCATTTGGTGTCAGGAGAACGGAAGCACCAGGTGCGTCCCCGCTCTTTCCTTGCCTCTGCCATCGCTAAGGCGAGATGCCACCCAGCTGGCCTGCCAGCCCCGAGAAGAGGACAGGAGCCATGTGGAGAGGAGGCGCCCTCCTGGAGCGGGACGCAGACTCTGGAGCTCCCGCCCCTGGAGCGACAGAGACACGGACTGTTGAGTGCCACAGTCATTAGGGGTGGGCCGTATTCTCTCACGGACAGCAGGTCTGCCCAGGGGTGCCCCGTCAGCTTCAGGGCATCTCAGGCTCTTCTGTCACAAGTTCAGGGAGCGGCAGCACTCTCAGAAACCCTACTGAATGTTTCAGACACTGCCCTGGGTGAACAGAAGCCTGGAAGGAAGAGACTGGCCGGCACCACGCAGGCCGTCACCTCTAGCTTGTAGATCAGGAGTGCGGAGAACCATCCTGACCAGGATGCTGGGCACAGGCCAGGACCCCATGGAAAGCTGACTACCGAGGCAGGCTATGAGGGCACGTCGAGGCAGCTGGGCAAGTGGCGGTGGCCTGGCAATCACAGGAAGCCGACACAGGCGTAGTACAGCTTCCTCGCCTTGCCCCCATCAGAGTGCAGGCTTCCGTCCTGGCTCGGCTCTGTGCTTGTCCTTTACTCCTGTTTGTACATGTCACACTTTAGTTTTTAAAAAGGGGGTAAAATAATAAACTTCAGTAAGAGATGGGAGCAGTTCACCGGCCTAAGTCACTCTCAGTCATTTCCTGAAGTCCCCACCGGATAATCCCTGTGATTAGGGCTGGACGGGGATACGGTGAGTCACTCTGCTGAATGCAGCATAGTTTTAAAGAGGAGCTTTGAGTAATTCCCACATGAATAGAACCTGAGATTAGTCACTGACTATTACAGCGCTGTGTTATTTGAATCAGGAGCCAACACAATTAAACAAACCCTATTAAAACATGTTTTCGAACAGAGAATGTACAGCGCCAGTGTGTGTTCCAGGAAAAACAAGTGTCGTCCTGCCGTGCAGAGCAGAGCTGCAGGAGCCTGTGCTGCAGGAGCCACAGTCACAGGCGGGACAGATGGCACCGCTGCCACCACGGCTCTGGAGCTGCACACCTGGGGTTCCACGGCGACGCAGCGGGTCATCGTTTAAAGACACGCTTCGTGGGTGGGGGAGTTAGCTCAGTGGTTCCGGCGCCTGTCTGGAAAGCGCAAGGGCCCGGGTTTGATTCCCCGGTAACCGCATACCATACTGGGTGTGGAGACCCACACCCAGCAGCAACCAGTACCACATACCACAGTGCCGGGCGTGGTGGCTCACGCCTGTCATCCCAGCACTCGGGAGGCAGAGGCAGGAGGATTGCTGTGATGTGAGTTGGAGGCTGAGCTCAGGGCCAGCCTGAACCACAAAGCGAAACCCTGTCTCAAAACACCTAAAAAAAAT
Organism: Petromus typicus; assembly: GCA_004026965.1. Taxonomy (NCBI): domain Eukaryota; kingdom Metazoa; phylum Chordata; class Mammalia; order Rodentia; family Petromuridae; genus Petromus; species Petromus typicus. The sequence continues at coordinate 52,051 of PVIR01005231.1, forward strand.
AAAAATAAAAATAAAAAATAAAATAAAATAAAGACACGCTTCGTGTTCTGTGGCTTAATCTTTGCCCTTAGCGTCGGTAGCTAATGACAGCAGAAAGTTTCGGTGTACGGGGGACTGGGAACCGTGGTGGCCCACCTCGTAATTCCTCCACTTTGGCAACCCTGGATTTTGGTAGGAACACACTGAAATTATAGCATTGTTTACATGTACAAGTTGACTTGGAGAAAAACAGGTGTTTTTTAAATTGAAATCTTTATTGGTATGTTACATATACACATCATGATTGCACTCAACAGGGAGAATTTGTACCAGTGTATGACACAACTTAATTCTCATTTTTTCCTATACCCCTACCCACCCTACCACCCCCACCCCCTATATACATAAGCTTTGTTTCCTTTCTTTTTTGTTATAGTCTCATTATTTTTCCCCCTTCAAGCCATTTTGGTTTGTGATTGCTAAATCTTGGAAACAACCAAAATGTCCATCAACTGGAGACTGGGTAAAAAAGTTGTGGTTCTTCTACAGAATGGAGTATTACTCTGCCATAAAAAATGATAGGTTTGAATCATTTATACTTAAATGGACGTACCTTGAGGACATCCTCATAAGTGAAATAAATAGGTCACAGATGTATAAATATAGTATCTTTTCTCTGATAATGAGAAAATGAAGATGTAAATGGGTTCTAGAATGTATGTTATATATTGTGAAATAGAAAATACTCCATAAAACATTTTGATTATTGATTATATACATTTTTATTACTAAAAATGTCAAATATGTTATGATTGCTGCAAATTTTTACTAGTTAAGCTAATATCTTTAAGAGACTATGTTATATCTTTTCTTAAAAGAGCACAAACATTTCTAGTTTTCTTTGTGAATTTAAAACTTCAGATTTTTAAAAATTAAGTTTGTCAAAGAGTTGCCTTAGTCATTTTAAAGAGCAGCTGTCATTTATATTTATGAATTGCCTTTATATCTTTTTGCCATATTTTGTTTATTCTTCTGCTGCTGCTTTCCTTAGGGCTGATTTTTGTTTTTTTAAACAAACAAAACCCTTAGTGTGAGCAGGTAGCATCTGTGGCACCATTAATCCTTTTCTTAGAAGTTGTGCCTTCCTCTCAGATGAGCTCATAGCTATCACGTAAGTACTTTAAAATGAGATGTTCTTAATTTTATTTTTATCTAAACACCTCACCATTGTATATTGCCACTTACTACACAATGCTGCAAGTTTTTAGACAAATATTTTCACCTTTATTCGTTTTAGAATTTCTCAGTGGTTTTGACACTTTCTTATAAACCCACATTATTAATTCTGGGGGTCTTGGATTTTGTTTAAAAATGTGTTTTGCACACTTCTACTTTGGAGAATATGAGACCTCTAGGGCTGAGCATGTGACCAATTTACTAAATTTTCCTGAAGGTAAGATAAGAAATAAACTTATTTGTAGAAAATTATATTTATAACTTTTTCCATATTAATTCTGTTAACTAAATCTATGTTCACATCTATTTTGTGTTTTACATTTTTGATTAGCGATAGTGTTTTAAAATCTTATCAGTGTGATTTGTAATCATAATAATTTTGCTTTCCCAGTTTTGATTTAGCAAGAAGTCTTTAGTATCACTGCCTTCTCACAGTGAATTGAGTTTTGCGTCCATTAAACTGTTTCCATTTGCCTCATTAAAGTCTTTAGCTGGAATTCACTTTTTCCGCTGTTAACATCTCCTTCTTCCTTACACATTCTCATGTTGAATATTTACTTCCCCTTTTGTTTCTGGTTTGCTGTTTTCTCCTCTTTGATTGCATTTTTAAGCAGCACGTCAAGGGGAATCTTAGGATTCTGATAAGCAAGTTTAATCTCCCCGTGATCTTTTTTTTTTATTTTTTTATTTTTTTTTGAGACAGGGTCTCGCTTTGTAGTTCAGGCTGGCCCTGAGCTCAGCCTCAAACTCAAATCACAGCAATCCTCCTGCCTCTGCCTCCCGAGTGCTGGGATTACAGGCATGAGCCACCACACTGGCACTGTGGTAAGTGGTACTGGTTGCTGCTGGGGTGAGTCTCCACGCCCAGTATGGTATGTGGTGACCGGGGATCGAACCCAGGCCCTTGCACTTGCAAGACAGGTGCTGGAACCACTGAGCTAACTCCCTGGCCCGATCTCCCCGTGATCTTCTGGGGCTCCTGCACGGTGTTCGTGGTGTTCACTCTGCTAACTGTTCCCAGTTGGTCTGACCATTGCTGTTGAGAAGTGTTTAGCTTGCTCTTGTCTTCTGAAATGGTTTTGGCCATTGACATTCTAACTTTAATCCTAAAAGCACTGCTTTCCAGGGTGTGTTTGACAGAGCTCGTCTCGTGAGCTCTTCTGGAGAAAACTAAGGTCTGAGATCGAACACTTGATGGTGCAAATCCCCTTAGTTACCTTCAGCACAGCAGTATGAGTGCCCTGCGGAGCCCTGCAGTGTTGGGGCTCTGCCTTTGTTTCCCCAGGTTATTATTATTTTCTGGAGGGCATTATTTGGAAGTATCCATAAAACATTTTGATTATTGGTTATATAATATTGTATTACTAAAATGGTTCATTTTAGATGTTAACCAGACTGGATCTAAGCACGCCTAGGTGGCTGACAGAGCTTTGTTTTGGGTGTGTCCTGAGGGTATTTGCAGAGGACAACATCCTGTGAGTTGGACTGAGACAGGGGTATCTGCCTTCCATGTAGGTGATTACCAGACAGTCGGCCCAAGGTATGGAGGAAAATGAAATGGTGGAAGTAAAGATACCTCTTTGTCTCTTGCTTTTGGAGCAAGACGCCCTTCTCCTGTCCTTGGACTTCACAATTCCAGGTTCTTTGCCTTTGGACCATGGGACCTGTGTCAGCATCCCAGGGCTACGGGCCTTCGGCTCAGGCTGAGAGCTGCCCCTGCGACTTCCTTGATTCTGAGGCTTCTAGAATTGGACTGAGCCGCGCTGTGAGTGTCTGTGGTTCTGCAGCCCGCAGTTTGTTGTGGGACTCCTTCCCTTGCCCCGTGTGTCCTCTTGTTCTGCCTCTCTCCTTGCTTCCTGGCTGCCATGAACAGAACAGGTTTTTTCCACCACACATTTCTGCCGTGATGGACAGTCTCACCTAGACCTAAAAGCAAGGAGGCCAAGTGGCTGTGAATCAAAACCTCAGAAACCATGAGCCAAAATAAATCTTTCCCTCTTATGAATTGGTTTATCTCAAGTATTTGTCACAGCTACAGAAAGCTGACCTGTATCAGGCCTGTACCAGGGCCATCGCAGGTGGGGGATGACCCTGTGGCTAAGGCCGTTGGGTGGGCTCCTGGGCATGGCCAAGATTCTAAGGTCTCACAGCTCCAGTGAGAACCAAAGTGGGGCTCACAGAGCGCCTGGAGAAGTCAAGGGAGCCAGCTGCCATTAGAAGCAGCAGAGCCGGCTGGGCTAATGCAGAACCGAAGTATCATCGAGAAGCATGAGGAGGTCCCAGAGCTTCACTCAGAATGCCATGTGCGGGGAGAGGGAGACTCAAGTTAGGATACTTGGAGAAGAGGTGAAGAAAGGAGCTATTTCCAAAGGTGGGTCTGGATTGGAGGAGCCAGTGGCAACAGGTTAAAGTCTTGAGGACTGTTCATTACTGAAGCCAGACACAGAGGCTACCTGGAGAAGGGAGCTACCAATAGCTGAGACCTTTGTTCAGGGGACTAGGTACTCCCAGTGGCCTTGCAGGAGTGCTATGTCCTTTACAGGCCCTATGTACCCAACCCAGTCAGTATCTCAGGACAGTCAGACTTCTAGGACTCAGAGTTTGGAGCAAAAGTAAATCTCAAGGGTGACAGAGACCTAAGCTTGCCCCAAGACAGCATAGGGACCACCAGACAGGGGCAGAGCCTCAGTACCTCCATGCCCCAAGATCCAGTACACTTTCTTTTCTCCTCAGAGGTCCCTGGTCTGAAGAGATCCAGAGCCACCAGCACAAGAGCCCTGGATGTCCTTCATGAGGCCATTTATGTGGGTGGCACCCTGCTTCTGTCCCTGGCACGTTGCCGCGTGGAGGGTTTCTGAGCACAGGGCAACAGAGATGGAAAATAACACTCCACCTTTGCTGGTCTGAGCTAGGTGTATAACTATGACCTTGCTCCACAAATACATACCCATTTAGTATGAATCAAGTACCTAAATACTTGATTATGTGGTAGCAAGTCCTTCCAATGAAAAGCTTTCTTTGTTAGGGTTAATGCCTCCAAATCATTGACATTTCTCTTGAGCAAATCAGCACTAATTACTTACAACCCACATGTTGTCAAACAGTGAGGTTCTTGCAGCTACCTCCCCTTAATTTAAGTAGATTATATGGTTACAAGCCCTATGTGAGCTGATTCCATGAAGCTGTGGTAACCAGAAGCCTGGGTCAGTGAAGAAGAAGCTCACAGCAGAGTGAGTCATTGATCACGTTTATCCTCTTGCACTGCATCAAGGTGCAGCTGGGCCTGCAAAAATCACCAGCTGGCCTTGTATGAGTTGGAAAAATGCATCTTCCAGGTGCCTTGTCTGATTGCATCATCTCTCCCTGCATACCACCATGGTCCATGCCTGCCACGAACTGTGAGGCTAGAGCACTAGTTAGGACCCCTAGTACTGAGGTCAGTGGACATGGTTCATAGAAGATTCAGAAGCTTACCGTTCCTGCTCACAGTGTCTGCTGCTGGAATGAAGGACTGATCATGGAGCCCCTACTTGTAGGGCCACCTGTTCATACATTTTCAACAAGTCCTCCTAGGAACTATAATCTTTCCCTTCATGACGTTTCTCTATATCCCCATACCAGAGGCTTCTGTATGCCCAGCACTCAAACAGGGACTGTCAGTGCTAGGTACCTGCATTGTGACCTGGGGAATAGGGTCTTTGAAAACCTGGTACCTACTTTCTACTTGTTCCTGCAATAAGAGTCTCTAAGGGTAGGGTTTAGACGTTTCTGATGATTGAAGAGCCTCACAGAGCTCTAGTGTGCAGGTGGGACAGTTCTGAGAACTAACCCAAGCTAAGCCCTTCCTCCTCGGTGTTGATTCACTTTTCTCCCAGAAGGAAAAGGAGCCAGGGGCTCATGGGTAACATTGGAGCAGGAGCTGGCATTCTCAGCAGAGCTCTTTAGTATGCCCTCTTCAAGCTTCTCCATACAGAGAGGGTGGGGGCAGGTCTGACTAGGTGAGAGCCTGCTCACTCAGCAGCCAGGTGCTTGCAGCTCCAGCTCTACCTGAACTGCGCACCGGCCAGTGGTAATTCTGGCACTGTTGCCTCCTCCTGGGCGACACTTCTAAGGGAAGCGGGAATTCTCCCAGGCTGTCAGAGAACTCTGAGCCAGTGAATTGAAGACCCATCCCTGAGCTGAGTGCTGATAAATAGAGGTGTAAGTTCATGAATTCACACCATAAGCACTTGAGTATCTTTTCTATGCATTAGAGAAAGTCAGATTATAAGCTACAGACAGAACCGAGTCCAAACTCAGACCTTGTATTCTAACAAGGGGACACAGGTAATAAAAATGAATGCACGTTATAGCAAGTGGCCAAGGAGACCATGGGAGAAAAGTACAAGAAGAGGGGATCTCACGGGGGTGTGCTGTGGTCTGAATGTCTGTGTCTCCCCCAAATTCAGATGTGGAAGCCCTAGGCAGTAGGAGCTCTGGGAGGAGGTCAGAGCTTTCCCACATGGGACTTGGATGCGTGTTTGTGTGAGGAGCTCTCCAAGAGCTTTGTCGGCTTCCCATCTTGTGACGATGGTGCAGGAGGTCAGCATTCTGTGACCTAGAGGAGACCTGCACGGACCCCAGCCATGCTGGTGCCCTGAACCTGGGCTTCCCAGTCTCCAAAATTGTGAGAAATAAGGCTTATAAGCTGCTCAGGTTATGGAAATTCTAACAGGTTATGTCAGCGTGGAGATGAGTTCTCAAAACAAGACAGAGAAGGCTTCCTGATTAAGTGATGCTTCATAAAACTAAAGTAAAAATGAAAGCAAGAAGGGGGCTACAGGGAGAACATCTCACCCAGTGAGCAGCTGGTGCCAAGGCTCGGGTGCAAATGTGCACGGCATTTTGAAGGACAGTTGTCGTTTATTTCCCTCCCTCCCCGACTTCTTCTCCACTTCCATTTTCCCCAAGGAATAGCCTAGTTCTCTTACGAATGGACAGAACCAGTCTTAAGTGATTATTTATAAGGCATGTGTTAAGCGCGTGGAGTGAGTTTACGACGCTTAGCAGAGTGTACTTGAGGAGGAAGCTGGGTGCACGTGACCGAGGCTGACCAGGAGGTGACCATGGTCGGAGGCTGTTGGGAGCAGGTTTGTTATACTATCTTCTCCAGTCTCTTCACTTTTTATATGTTTGGAAATTTCCATAATAGAAAATTGAGGAGTGAAACTAGCTGGCTAGTAATGGAAAGCTCACACCTGTGCCTGGGTCAGGATCCGTCCTTGATGCTATAAGGAACCCACCTGTCCACCTGCAGCCCAACTTCCTGCCTTGCTGAAACGGACGGAAGAAAAGTGAATCCAGAGATAAGACCCTTTCTGTCCCTTCCATCTACTGCTTAACCCTAGCCCTGCCAGCTTCCTTATTTCCTCCTACAGGGTTGACTGTCCCATCTGGAAAACGGGGAAGATCTCCAAAGCACTTGACAACTGGAAAAATTAGACTATCCCAACAAAGGGTTAAGTTCACTGCGTGATCCGTGGCGACTTGTGAAACCTCACTGCAGAGGCAGAATGGGTTCTGAGCCACTAATGGAGAACCAGGCACTCATTTGTGTAATGAAGGTCGTATCTTTTCTTTTGCATGAATGCCTAGCCCCTTTTAAAGTCATTAAAGTAATATCTTGCACAAACAATAAACATCTTCTCCATCTGTGATCTCCAGCCATAATGTCTCCTGAAAGTGGCTCTCACAGAAATGTAGGCACCAGCTTCTGGCTCTCTTACTTTATGTGCAAGAATTAGAATGGATTTGAGACTGTCTGTGTGGGCCACCGCAGTCACGCTCGCGTGTCCTGACGCATGTTCCTCGGTGTGACGGGAGGATCACCTTGTGTCGTCCCAGGGAGGTTTTGCCACACGAGTACCATCCACCATTTGTCTTGCAGGGGAGACCAGGAAGGTTAAAGTCACCTGCTGCTGAGGCTAAGAGCTCGCTAACGGAATTGAACACTGGACCTTGCCATTTCTCTGCAGAAGAACATGAGCTAACAGAATGGATTCCCTGCCACTTCTTTGAACAAAAAACCCTCACCCGGAGGAGACAGAGTGTATGAAAGGAGGGATAAATTACTCTCTTTGTTTATAAGCGTTTCCAGAAAAAAACCCACTAAGCATTCTCTTAGCGGCACATCAAATGCTTGTTTTGTTAAAAGCTATTGATAATGATAAATTGGCCTCAGATAAAAGGTTTATGGTGAGGGGTAATTTTATTGATCTGGGTCTGGCTGTTCTTTTAGAAGTGCAATATTATTTTCAGTAAATCGACCGTATCTGGTTTGAGAAGCTTTGCACTACGTTTGTCTTAAATTATATTTAAATAATTGATCACAGTTTGTATTTGTTAATGACCTTTAACTGAACTGTCGCTAACCTGTGTTGGGTCTCGCAGATCATTTCTGTAGGTGGCTCATTCGTCTTTGTGATTTTCTAAAAATGCCTGGTGTTTTTCTACATTTAAGTTCTCTATCCAGTGTTGAATTCAGAAACCAAAAAATCTAGTTTATCTTTTGCAAAAAATACATTATTAGAAGACACGTGTTTCTATTCTCTTCACTCACGTATGGTAGGAAGGTCACTGATGTGCATACCCCACTCTCTGTATGTGTCTCTTTATGGTCAAATTTTCTTTTTTATACCTTCATAATGTGTCAGAGCTCACTCTAAGGACCCCATCCGGACCTGTTTACCTCTGCAGAGGTAAACATGCATTTCCAAAGAAGATCACATTCTGAGGCATATTGAGGCACTTCCATATACAAAGGACTCTCAAAATCAGCAGATGCTTACATTTCAATAATTTTTTTCACAGTGAAAGACATTTTGTCATCAATCACCCTCAAAATATTTCCTCTCTCTTCAAGCACACTTACCCACCTTTCTTGCTTCTTTCTGGAGCACTTCTACAAGTCTTGTTCCGTTGCTGTTTTTATAAGGTATACAGTGGATGCTGCTATGTGCTACCCAACAGAAAGACATGTGTGTCCTTGCCTATCTCAGTCAGGGGATGGGGCACTAGGTGGCCAAAGTCAAAATGACAATGGAAAGAAAGCGCTTTGGATCAGTTCAGGACCTCCAGGCAGCCACGGCCACACAACGGAAGACACTCTTGAAAGAGAGTCAGTAGAAGTACCACAGGAGACGACAGCCGGGATGGGGTCAGGGTGCTCAAAGGAGGGCAGCGTTTAAGGGGGCGAACGGCATGTGTCTCTGACTGAAATACAGTTTTAAAGTTTAAATACACAGTGTGGGTTTATTTGAGACAAGGCCTCGCTTTATAGTTTAGGGTGGTCCTGAACTCAGCAATCCTCCTGCTTCTGCCTCCCGAGTGCTGGGTGACAGACATGAGCCACCACACCTGGCACTGTGGTCTGTGGTACTGATTGCTGGTGGGCATGAGTCACTACATCCAGCATTGTTGTACATGGTTACTGGGGATCAAATCTGGGTCCTCATGCGTGCAAGGCAGGTGCCAGAACCACTGGGCTACATCCCCAGCTCCACAGTGTATTTTTCAATTGCTTCTGCATCTTTCTGAGAGACACCGTTCGATACAGCAATTGAAGAAAATGTTCAGCTTTCCTTGACTGCTCCCAGATGTCGTGTCCGCATAATCGGGCACGCGCTTCCCATGTTTGGCCTCTTCTGTGCAACAAGACATTTGCAAAGCATCTGTGTGATGCGTGAAGTGGCAGTGTATGTTTTAGTTATCAAGATAGACAGTTTTCAATGGGCATTTGCCTTTTCCAACCTTTACCATTTAGGAATAAAATGTCTGTCAATATTCTGAAAGCCATTTATTAACATACACTTTCCCATTCCTTAAATAAATGCAGAGAAGTGAAGTTTTACTACATTTTATTACATTTGAATTTACAAGAATCTACCATGTTGTTTCAAAGCAGTGCCAGCGCTTTACCCTCCACGGGACAGGTAGATCACAGATACTGTCCCCTCACAGATTTTTCTTTTCTGAACAGTCCTGATTAGCACAACTTTTACCCTTGCTGTGCCCCCCAGCTCTTTTCTTCCTCCCCACTCCCTGCAGGTTATGGACCTGTCATTATATGTATCTGGGATTTGTCAAAGGAACCAGATATGCTCTCCTCTGGAGGAGAGATGCCGTGTAATGCAGGAGCCAAGGAGTTCTATCTCCAAACGCATTCATTCCACAAGCATCTATCAGACGCCTCGCATGTCCTGTGCCAAGCTCCCCTGCAAATCCCAGAGATGTCAATAAGATAAACAGAGTCTCTGTTTTCAGTTCACTCAAATTGGGGAAGCAGGAAGTAAACAAGAGATACATCTGCTTGCAGCATGTAGAGAATTCTTTTTTAAAGGGAATGACAAAGAGACTGAGTCTGGGAAGGTAACATTGGAGCCTAGAAATGAATGTGAAACAAAAGCCAACTACACATCAAAGTTGGAGGGAGAGTGAGCTAGTGCAAAGGCCCTGGGGTGGTTGTATGGAAGAACGGACGGCAGAGGAGAGGAGAGGAGCACGGTAACAGGCCAGACCGCACAGGCCTCCCGGCTGTGGAGAGAAGGGAGTGAATGTTGATCCCTGTCAGCTAGAAGCCACTGAGTGGCTTTAGTAGGGGTTAGATCTCTGGTTTTCATTGTGAAAGGAACACACGGTCTGCTAGATGCAGTGAACTGAGGGAAGAGAAGTAGATGGAGTCCGGGGTCAGCTGGGAGGCCTCGGTACTGCTGACTTCCACTAGAGGGCGAGCTGCGTGTGGACGGGTTTGGTCTGCGTCTTTGCTGTAATAGTGTGGAATTTGCTGTGGGTTTAGATGAGGGATACAGAGAGTGAAAAGGAAGCATCCGGTTGTCTTAGGCCTCAGAGAGGGAGCACCTTCCTCCTCCAGCAGCCAGAGAGGAAGAGACAAGGGGGCAGGGGCAGATTCGCAGGAATAGAGGAGACAAGATAGAGCTGATTTTACTTGCTTTGCTAAGGGTGATCCATTGGCATTTGGAATACACTATCCCAAGGTCAAATTCACAATACCTTCACAATGTTTAATAAGTTAAGTGGGGATTGGGTTGTCCTATTTACTGCCAACGATGAGAAAAGCTCCCTGTACAAATACCTGAATGAATCTTTAGAGAAAGGAACCCTTTCTATGGTTGAAAAAGACACACAATTTCAAACAGAAATGTCTTTTGTAGCACTTTGTAATTGCCCACCGAGAGCTAATTTCTTCATTAGAATTAAGGTGGACTTTGTAAGAAGCTAGATGAAACATTTTCTTAAGCTTAGTTCAGTCATTTGTACCTGTGTGGAGAGTCAAGGACATTTTGTCATGAAAAGAGCTACAGAGCCAGGTCACCCTTCACCGCAATGTGATGAGGATGGTCCCCATTTACCACTGTCGTCCTGGTGATGTGTCCACTCCGTACCTTCCTCAGGTCTCAGAAGTGTGATCATTGTGCAGATGCAAAGATTGAAGAGACCAGTAACCGAGCACAAGAAAACCCCAGACAAATCCCAGCCGAGGGCATCCAGGCCATCCTGGCCAGCCTTCCTCAAAACTGGCAAGGTCACAAGGACACAGACAGTTTCAAAGAGGATCACAGAGAAAAGGATCCTAAGGAAACTCAACAACAAAGTGTGATGTGCTGCCCTGGGTGGGACTTTGCTATGGCAAAAGGTCAGCAGGGGAAAACTGAAGAAACGTGAGCAAAGTAGACACTAGCTGACAAAAATATACAAATTCTAATCTGTTCAGTATCATGAATGGATAGCACTCACGTAAAGTGTTAATATTCAGGGAATTAGATAGACAATATAATTCTCTGAAATCTCTGCAATTTCCCTATAATTCCAAAATTATAAAAAATTAAAATTTGTACCAGCGCAGACCTGCTCATAATCCTAGCACTATAAGAGGCTAATGCAGGAGGATCCCAAGTTCAAATCCATCTGAGCAATTTAGCAACTCTCAAAAATTTTAAAAAGTTGAACAACACAGCCTGAACTACAAAGCAAGACCCTGTCTCAAAATAAATAAATAAATAAATAAAAATAAAATTTGAACAATAGGGCTGGGGACTTAGCTCAGTGGTTCTGGAACCTGTCTTGCAAGTGCAAGGACTCAGGTTCAATTCCCAGTAACCACGTAAAACAATGCCAGGCGTGGAAACTCACTCTTACCAGCGATCAGCACCACTTACCACCGTGCCAGGCATGGTGGCATGCCTGTAATCCCAGCACTAAGGAGGCAGAAGCAGGAGGATTGCTGTGAGTTCCAGGCTTGCCTGGGCTACATAGTGAGCTCAAGGCCAGCCTGAGCTACAAAAGCAAGACCCTGTTTAAAACAAACAAACAAACATGAGACAAGAAAGTGTCAATAACCTGAAGAAAATCTGAGGTCTCCCAGCTGGGTATCTAATTTGTTTCCAGAAAATTTCTTCCTCTGTGGTATGACCCGTGCCCACATGTGTGTCATGGATGGGACATAGCAGGGCACTCTGACAGAAGTTTCCTATTTTCAGCATTTCAAGAGCTCAGTGACACTTCACTTTTTGAACAAGGAAATCTTTCACCTTAAACAGTGTTGACTCAACAAGGTTTTATCTTAAGTATTTACTAAAACACCACCATTTAAATTTCTTCCTTTTCTCTTCCTCTCAAATTCAGCCCGTGAACAACTGCCTGATTTCCAGGGGTCTTTGGGAAATGTCCCAGGCATGAGGTGTGTGTCCAAGAACATTCTTCTCGTCAAGTTTCATGTTTGAGACTGTTTTGTTTTCTTTCTCACAATCGTTCCGAAGACTAAGTGAATACAAGCAAGCTGAAGTTTACTGACAGTGTTTTAAATTATCTGTACTTCGAGGTAGGAAGAAACAGGCTTCCTCCTCACAGGGTGAAAGTCCCTGGCAGGAGGGGAGTGGATCCTCCATTTGGAGGATCGCTGCTCAGGTCCCAGTCTGATGACCCACCTAGTCCAGGAAATGCACACAGGAGGATGTCAGCCATCTTTCCTTCCGGAGTGCGCAGTGAGCATGTGCAGAATCGAGACAAATCATGGCAGGGAGGTTTGTGGGTCACAAAAGGGAGGCAAATGTCAAGTCTGTGTCCTGACTCCTGCAGGAGTCAACTTGCTGAAGTGCTGGATCAGGCTCATATCAGTAGGACCCTTTCTCCCACCCCCAAGTCCTGCTCACCGGTATTCTCTCTGGGAAACTGAGGGTGAGACCCAGATGGACATCCTGGCATGGTAGCCTTGACCCTGAGACAATGTCCTGCTGGTCTGCAGAGCCGCAGTGCCGCCCCGACCCTGCTGTGAGGCTGGGATGGAGCCAGGCATCCCTGTGCGGTCTTCTTGTGACTATTTGGGGAAAGAGGGTCTTAGTCCCTGCTGTACACTAGAGCTGGACTCGGTAGAAAAGACCCTAGTCGGGTGTCAGAAGACCTGAGTTCTGATTCCCCGTCTGTACAGCCTGGGCTTTCAGCCTTGCTGCTCCTGAGGTCACTCTGAGGGTAGGTACGAAGTACTTGTGAAAGTATTGCACAATCTGAGGAGACCAAGGCCTTGAAATGAGTCCCTGGAAAATGACTTGCATCCCAGCAACAGCGGGCCTCTCCTCACCGGCAGCTGCATTTCCATCAGGGGCTGCTCCCGTGGAGGAGGTCCTTCTTGCCTGTACCTGCCGGCCGCCCCGCTCAGGCTGGAGGCGTCAGGAGTACCTCTCCTTCCAGAAGCCCTTCCTTGATGCTCTTGTTCTGCCCCTGGTGAACGGCAGCATTGTGTTTGTCCACAAGCAGAGTTTGCTGGCCTCCAAGAATCAATCGCTCTCTCTCACTTTCTCTCTCTCTCTGTCTTTTGTTTTGATTCTGGGCATCAAACCAGGGCTCTGTGCATGCTGGGCCAGCACTCCACCTGTGAGTTATGAACTGTCCTGCATTCTGATCACGGAGGGGACTAACCATGGAGAGATTCTATCCACATGTGGCTCCCGTGAGCTTGAAAAGTTGGCACGGTCCATGCTGGGGTTAGATACCCACCAAAGGAACGAGCTGTGTCTTCTCTGACCTTTCATTGCCAATGTCACCACCCACACTGCTGAGAGCTCCCTTCTGGGTCCCATGACAACCCTGAGCAAACCTGGCGGACCCGGGTGGAAGGTGGTTCTGTCATTTTCAGCTCGTAGTTTTCACAGCTCCCACCGTTGCTTCCCTCCCAGCCGATGGGAAGGGAGAAGGAGGCTGGGGAAGGGCGCTTCTGTGAGCTGGGCTTGTGGAAACCACACACTCGGCCTCCCTTGGTTGAGACCAAGCAAGGCCACAGCCTGGCAGGAGGGGAAGATTGGCGCCTCCTGCAAGAAGAGGGGTGGGTTTTGGTAAATAACGATTTGCCAGATAACAGCTCTTAGTCTCGTGAAGATTAAGCCCTTCATTTAAACTAGGGGACCACGGAAGAGTTTGAGAAGGTTAGGTGGTGATGGGTAGAACAGCAGGAGTGTGGTCACCGACCAGTCTGGAAGAAGGATTCAGATTTCTGCACAGTTTCCATCAGGTACAAAGCTAGGTGTTGATCCTGATCATGCACTGTGCCTTGTACATGGAGTGACACACTAGCGGTCCCTGCTGAAGACTGGCAGGTTCCTGAAGGCAAGGCACTTTAGAAGCTGCTCAGCCAGGATCTATCTGTGTCCCCATGTTCAGGAGCTGCCTTCGCATGTAGGCCCTGCCCTGCTGTCTCCACAGAGTTGCATCCTCTCCAGTGGATGTATCTGAGCTCCTTTCCACCCAGAAACCATATGTCGAAACCCTTGATAGAATATTAATCAAACACTTTTCTCCCTCTGCTCTGCAGCCCTGATTGAAAATGTGCCTGCGTCGGTAGCCTTTTTAGGAAAATTACATATCTTACACTGAAGTGAGCAATCAAGTCTTTCTGCTCCCTCACAATGGAAAAGCAGAGCTGACAGCTTATCCAAATGAGAAACAGAGTGATTTGGTTCTAATGGGAAGGCAGGGCTGGATCAATTACAGCCACGTGTGAAAGTTCCTGAGCTTCCCCGCTTTTCTCTCTTGGGGGACAGGGATATGGAACACCTCAAGCTTTTTTGCTGGCTTGTGAGGGTCAGAAAGCCTCTTGGGGTACATGAATAGGGTCAGGAAGACACTTGATGGTGTCAGGGCCTGAGTTAAAGTGGGAAGCTTGTCCTTGTGCTGTGAGGATGTGAGATCCACGAGGGGAGCGGTATTTGCTGCTGGTGGAAGGGGGTGACAGTGGCCACAGTTGGGGTGAAGTTGCTACCTCTGTGTAGGTGCCCCAGTTAGTGACAGTAAGCTTCACTTAGCCAAGACCCTGAAGAATAATGAGACTAAATTCTGGGGTCTCTGCTCCTCTCACTCAGTGCTGTTAAGGACAAAGTAGGTTCCCATCTACACCTTGCTTGGCACCCATCCTGGAGCACCCAGCTGTCTGCTTAGCTGTATCTGCTTTTCTCAACTGTCTTTGCTTCGTGCAAGACTGTGCAAGACCAAGCATCCATCTAAGCTCTTTAAATCAGCTCCTCACATTTTCTTTCCAACCCAGATGCCAGTCCATTTTCACCCAAGTGTTCTAAGGTATCATCTAGCAGCTTTCCAATGACATCTTAGCTGGACAGGCAGGAAGGAGTACTCTGGGCATGAACTGCATGATATGCTGAGATATGAATTCGCTCCGGGCAGGGCAGAGCGTGCAGCTCAGTGCAGAAATCCAGGAGGAGATGGGAGAGATCACCAGCCAAACCCAAGTGGCCAGCGCTGGACAACAGAAGGACTGTTAGACACCAGGGATGTGCGATACCCACAGGGTGAGGATGCCCGAGATTTGCTGTACAGAGTCAGAATGGCTGTTCTTGGAAGCATTGGTTCACTGAGGATCTAGCAGTGGAGAAGAGATGCTCAGTTTGAAAGGCCAGAGGTCAGGTGTGGCCGCCCCGCTCTCCCCCAACCTCTCTCCAGTGGAGCAGTTTGTGAAGGAGCATGGTATTCAGGTCCTCGCCTGGCCTCAGAGGTCTCAGATGGTTTCATTTGGCCCCTGTTGCCACAGAGGGAATGTAGCCTGGCTAGTGAGCCGGCCAGAGGAGGATGGAGAACAGAGCCCAGCACAGCGGACAGCTCAGAGCTATCTGACCAGGCCAGCCTTACTCAGCAGGCTCTTGCTGTGGTCCTTGTTGATTGGTACATGCACAGTACATGGGAGGAGAGTGTATATCACACACTTACGCCTCTGACCTCTCCTGGCTCTTTGTACATCCGCTGTTCTATAGTAGCGACTTTGACAGACCCAGTGCCCAAACTGCAACCAAAGCCCACTTATTTATCACAAAGTGCTGACTCCGCTGAGAAGCCTGAATCCCCAATACTCAGCTTCTGGGACGATTTGGTCCACGTGGTAATAGAAAACTTCATGTGCCTGCTGTGGCACTCGTGCCATTGGTTTGTCATCACTGTCCCAAAAGTGCCACACTCAGACACATTAACTTATCTGCCTGGTCACCATGAATCTATATACAAGTGTGTGTTCTCCAGAGGATCACGGCCCTTTAAAGAGCCCAGCACACAGGGAGCCCAGAAGAAAAGGTAGCTGAGTGATCTTGCGATTTTGCAGTATTTATATTTTTTCTTCCTTAGATCCCTGGGGAGAAAAAGCCTGTAAAACACTCATAATTCTATCTTTTCATTTAAAAGGTAATAGCAGCATTTTTTATATTTCACTGATATCTTTGGGGTTTAAGGGTTGATAATAGATGTGGCTCATTGGGGATTACTTATTTCTGTGCTATTTTCCTAGAATCAACATCTCTACTCCTGAGTGTGCAGAAACAAACCTTCCCGTCACAGCAACGCTGCTGTGGTCGGGTGAGTCGCACTTCTAGCCACAACACTGCCTTGAGGAGCCGTCATTCACACACAGTGGGCCTGAGGAGGTCCGCGCTTTTTCTCCGTCATTGTCAAAAAGAGCCAGGTCTCCGAAAATGTGGTCACTGCTGCACAACTAGTGCCATTCAAAAGCAGAAAGTCAAGGTGGGCAGATCTGTGGAAGTTATTAATTCTTACCTTGGTCAGAAAGCTATGTCATTGGGCTGCGGATGTAGCTCAGTGGTCCCAGCACCTGCCTTGCAAGCACAAGGGCCTGGTTTCAATCCCGTTCGATCCCTGGTGGCCACATACAACAATGCAGGGCGTGGTGACTCAATGCCAGGCCTGGTGGCTCACACTTGTAATCCTAGCACCGCGAGGCAGAGGCAAGAGGATTGCTGTGAGTTCCAGGCTTGCCTGGGCCTCATAGTGAGTTAAGGGCCAGCCTGAACTACAAAGCAAGACCTTATCTCAAAAAGAAAAAAAAAAAAAAGGTATGTCATTGTTTTACTTTACATATCTTTGATGAGTGGGTAATGCATGTAAAATGTAAACCAGTTTTATTGGGCCACACCCCTTGGGGGCAGTGAAGGACAGGGAGATGTGCTCTGGGCCCACCCTGATAAGGGATGTATATTATTCTGGATCTTCAGAGAATAACTTTGCTAACAACAAATGAAAATACTAAATGTATATATATGAAGTTTGAAATTTTTTATTATTTGGAATTTATCCTAGGTGAATAAGCATGTATGTGGCAAAGATTTAACTGGCTGAGAAGAATAGTGACCAAAAAAAATTCATTTCATAGATGGGGGTTATGTTACATCAGCTACAGTCATCCACACAGTGGAGCAAATGCATCAGTGAAAAAGAATTTAATATAGATAGCCTGGGAAATGTTCTTGAGATCTCCACCAAAAAAACAGATTTGCAGGCCAGGGATTTAATTCAGTGGTTCCAGTGTCTGCTGGCAAACGCAAGGCCCAGAGTTCGATCCCCCGGTAACCACGTACCACTATGCCGATTGTGTTGGTTCACGCCTGTAATCCCAGCACCCATATTTGCAACAGAACAATAATCTTTGAAAAAATTATATTCTTAAAGGACAGATAAAATATTCTATTTAAAATGCTAATGGTACTTGTCTTGAAAGATTCTGAAGGGCTTGATGGATTTACTTTGTCTTTTCTGAATTTTCTGCCAAAATAGGTATTACTTTTTAGTTCAAATAAATCAAAGTGGGACTGTTTAATGGAATAAACATAAATTTCCTTTGGAGAAGAGTCTACACTGAGGGACAGGCCAAGAGAAGACCATGGTCAGGCTTCCGATGTTTTTCTGTCTCGAGTCTGGAAGTTGGGTCTGCTGGATCCAGCTGAAGTTGGGTCCGTCAGGGAAGGCCCATTGTCTGCTTTTCAGAGGGGACGTTGTGAGTGTGAGTGTGAGTGTGTGGGTGTGCCCAGAGTGAGCATTAATATTTTAGTTATGTAAGGGATTAATTTGTTTCAGAGACATTTTCTGCCCTGGGGTGTGCTGGCTAAGCAGCAGCGAATGCATTTTTAAAGATGCCCAGACTTTATTTCTCCAGGAAATGACCGACATACCTGATCTTCAAAGATGTGAACTTTTAACTACACAGATATAAACCGCAGGCTGCTGGGATGTCACGCTCCATGATGATTTAGAGTTTATCTAAAAGTATTTGTTTTGCATTTCAAATTTAAAGAATTCACACACCCCCAAATATTTTCTAGCCTCAGGAGTAAGAAGCCTCCCACATCCCTCAGGAGAGGAAGACCGGAATGTATCTGCCGTAATTCTGTGTCTCAGACTCAGAGAGCAGGGAGCATCTCCGCACACCAGGACGTAAACAAGCAGAGGCCACCTTTCTCCAGGCCGGAGCAGAGGGTCCCGGGCCGGGCGACAGGGCGGGACGTCTCACCTGCCTGTGGGACGCTGTCTGGTGGGTATCCGGACACCCAGCCCCGCCCTTGTGTGTGTTGAATAAGGAGGAACCAGACTGCTGGGTGGTCACACAAACTGGTGGGCACAGAGTCAGGAAGGACAGTGGGTGAGCATAGGTCCCACTGCGGCTGGGAGCTGGGGACCCCCCAAGAGCAGTGTCACCCCCAGGAAGCCTGTGAGTGACACAGCAGCACTCAGGGTGCGTGCGGTTCACTGCTCAGTGGGAAACTGGAGCCCCCAAGCCCAACGTGGACGCCATCGTTTTCTTGGAAGTTCCGTGAGTGAATCTGGCCAGCGAAGGTCTTATGTTTGCGAGTTCACTCATTTTGCAAATTACCTCCTGTGTCTCTCGTCCATTTTGCTTTTGTGGAGATCATCTCTTCACGGTTGATTTTAAACGTTTGGCCTATGATAAGGATGTTTGCTTTTGCCATTCATACACTAAATACTTTACTTTGGACTTTTCAGCATTACCTTTGAGATGTTTAGCTATGTAAAAATCAAAATTACTTTATTATTATTTAAATGGTTAAGTATTAAAATACAGACACTGTTTCCATTTAGGAGTTTTAGATTGGGATTACATTTCCTCCCAATATTTTCATGGTTTTATTTTTAAGTACACACATATATATATATAAATATATATAATTTGGGGTATATACATACACACACACACACACACACACACACACACACACACACACATATATACATACATATACCATACTTCCTTGAAAGTAATATAGACCTTATATTAATTTTGTTCCAAATGCACAATAGGGCTAATCTAAGGGAACGGCTGATACTTTTCATGTACAGCAATCTATGTTTATCCCAGTACAGTTAAGTCGTCTTCCAGAACATCATCCCAACTCTCCAAACCCCAAGTTCTGGCCTGAATGTGCTGTGACGTCACTTCTTGTAGGGCCATTGGCCAGGCCCCTGTCCAGCAATACATTCTCCTTAAGTTGGCATCTCCTGTCCATGCATCCTGCTGGTAGTATATGGGCAGCATGGCAGTCAGACAGATGGACAGTCAGAGACAGAGAAAAACAGTTTATGGGTGTCAATATAAGTTTAGGAACTGAACTTTTCCTCTGAAATGTGTGTTAGTTTTCCTAACAATAAACACTGGGTTTCTTTCTCATTTTCTCATCAACTCAAATTCATACAGC
This sequence comes from Petromus typicus, assembly GCA_004026965.1. NCBI lineage: Eukaryota > Metazoa > Chordata > Mammalia > Rodentia > Petromuridae > Petromus > Petromus typicus. The sequence continues at coordinate 71,313 of PVIR01005231.1, forward strand.
TGTGTGTGTGTGGACCCATGCATAGACTTTGTGCCATGGGCCTGCTGCGGGGTGACAGTGCTGCAGTCATGAGGATGGGAATGGGGATCGGTGCAGCCGATGCTCACATGCTTTTTTCGCTCTGAGTTTTAAGCACATGTGACCTTGATTTCATTAAGGGCTGTGCTCAGGCAGCCATCATAATGCCCTCAGCACAAAACACTACAGAGGGCGGATGTGTTAGTTCCAAAGTGCCAGAGAGATGCAGAGGGTGGGCACTGGCGGGAAGTGTGGCCACGGAAGAACCAGAAGTGATGCTACTAGCTCAGAGTACAGAGGAGCTGTCCTAGCCCAGGGGAGCTCTGTGCTTCGGGGTGGCAGAGGCGGGGACGCCGTCCCGGAGCTTCTGGAGTGAACACAGCCTGCAGCCACCTTGGTACAGGACTTCCGACCCCCAGAACTGTGGGAGACTAGACTCATCTTGTTTCATCAGTAGGTCTGAAGTTACTTCGTATAGCTTAAGAAAGAAGGCAGAAAAGTATTCTTTCTAACATCTTCTCTACCTGAAAATTTGTATCTGCAGCTCTCACACCTAAACAATAATTGAGTACGTCACTGAATTCCTAGATTGGGATTATTTTCCCACAAAAGTAAAGAGGTTAATATGTTGATGTTCAACTCCTTATGCTGCAGAAGCAAGACGTGATGCCCTCTTGGTTGAGCATTCTCCCTTTGAAGCAACCTTTAAAATGTTTTCTTGGGGCTGGGGATTTAGCTCAATGGTTCTGGCGCCTGTCTTGCAAGCGCAAGGACGCGGGTTCGATCCCTGGTAACCACATACCTATACTGGGCGTGGAGACTCACGCCCAGCAGCAACCAGTACCACATACCACAGTGCCGGGCGTGGTGGCTCACGCCTGTAATCCCAGCCCTCGGGAGGCAGAGGCAGGAGGATTGTGATGTGAGTTTGAGGCTGAGCTCACGGCCAGCCCGAACTACAAAGCGAGACCCTGTCTCAAAAAACCTAAAAAAAAAAAAAAAAAAAAAAAAGTTTTCTTGGGGCTGCACATCTGTAATCCCAGGATCTGGCAGGCTGAGGCAGGTGTGAGTGCAGCCTGGGATACACAGTGAGTTGAAAGCCAGGCTGCACTATACAGAGGGACCCCGCTTCAGCCTCTGTACCCACAAAGGGTCAAACCCTAAAATATTTTTCTTAGATGCTGAGGAGAAAATTCTTTTATCTTTGGAAAACAACATCATTGAGCATGGACCTCTTTCAGCTCATTTTTCTTGGCACTGGGGAGCTGTTAGATTAGGGGGTTTGTATCTGGGGCCAGCTGAAGGAAACTGCTGTATTTTTTTTCTGTGAGCGCTGCTTCTACTCCCTCTGCAGCAGTTTCTGCTTTTGAGAACTCTTTTGTGTTAAAGTTGGCCTCTTGGCTCTGCTGTTTAACTTGTGTTTCTGAAGAGAACTCTTCTAATACTGCAGTTGATTATGATAGTAATGCGTGTCTCTGCCATACTCGGGCAAGATGTGACAAGCTATCATAGGATAAAGAGCATAGCAGGACTGTGAGTCACGAGTCCACGGATACGTGCTGAGGTCTGAGGGATAGTAGACAATCCCTTACTTTTTACCACCCCTAATTCTCTTTGTATTTCTTTCTTTGTATAAAAACTTATTTCCTGGGGCCGGGGGTTTAGCTCAGTGGTTCCGGCGCCTGTCTTGCAAGTGCAAGGGCCTGGGTTCGGTCCCTAGTAACAATATACCATACTGGGCATGGAGACTCACCCCAGCAGCAATCAGTACCACATACCACAGTGCCGGGCGTGGTGGCTCACGCCTGTAATCCCAGCACTCGGGAGGCAGAGGCAGGAGGATTGGGATGTGGGTTTGAGGCTGAGCTCAGGGCCAGCCTGAACTACAAAGCGAGACCCTGTCTCAAAAAAACTAAAAAAAGAAAAGAAAAGAAAAAACTTATTTCCTGTATCTGAGCAACATGAACACCAGCACACTGCTCCTGTGATCTGCACTTTCATAGCTCCGCTAAGATATGAATTTACACAGTGAGGCTGACTGAGCTCACTTTCCAATCCCTTCGCTGGGAACTTCTACCCCAAAGCACATAAATTAAGCCATGTGTCCAAATATGCACCCCAGTAAGGAGGAGGGTGGGAGACAGAAGGGCAGTCGAAGCTGCGGGGTTTCCCCGGAAGTGACTCAGA
>PVIR01005232.1:0-17249 GCA_004026965.1 Petromus typicus
TTTTTTTTTTTTTTCTTTTAGGTTTTTTGAGACAGGGTCTCGCTTTGTGGTTCTGGCTGGCCCTGAGCTCAGCCTCAAACTCACATCACAATCCTCCTGCCTCTGCCTCCTGAGTGCTGGGATTACAGGCGTGAGCCACCATGCCCGGCACTCTGGTATGTGGTACTGGTTGCTGCTGGATGTGAGTCTCCACACCCAGTATTGTTATGTGGTTACTGGGGAATCGAACCTGGGCCCTTGCGCTTGCAAGACTGGGGCCAGAACCACTGAGCTAACTCCCCGGCCCCAAGGTGTCTCCTTTAATGGGTCATCATGATGCACTAGGGAGTGGTAGTGTCATTTTTGAGAAAGAAAACATCAGAGATGTTATCCATTTTGATAGCTCTTTATCATCTTGCGGGAGAGGGAAGACCACTTGCTGGACACTGAGCAGAAATTCAAACTCCAACATAACAGCTGTGTGGGGTGAGCATTGGGACAGCCCCATTGGGAATGTAGAGATGGAAATACTCACAGGGCCTAGGTTTGCCTGGAGGCCACCACAGTTCCCAGGAGGACACAGCTTCAGGAAGTTCAAACTCCTTCCAAAAAGGACTGAGAGCTTCTCAGATGGCTGCAAGAGGACACTTCTTGGCTTTGGCCCATGCTTGGGCTTGGGGTCATCAACTGTGTCACCCACCACGGACCCCAGTACAAAGAGGTTTCCCCATTCATGGATTCAACCAATGGTGAGTCCAAAGTATTCCAAAAAGTTACATCTGTACTGAACACACAGATTTTCTCATCACTATTCCCTAAATGACACAATATTACAGCTATTTGCATAGAATTTACACTGTATTAGGTACTATAAGTCACCTAGAGATGATTAAAGTTTGTGGGAAACTAGGTATAGATTCATAGATTTTGATATCCTTAGAGGTCTTGAAACCAATTTCCAAAGGTTACCAAAGAATGAGTGTATGGGTTTTTAGGGTAAAACAAATATATTATGTGACTGTGAAACAAAATGGATTGCAAACTAAGCTTTAGAGAAAAGCAAATAATAGAACTTAAGAAAGGAAAAAATAATAAGTTAATTTATTGCCTGATTTTCCTGTGTTTATTGTGAAAATAGTGAATCAAGGAACTGATCCTAGCATAAAGAAAAATAATAATTAAACTCGGGGTGGAAATAAGATCTGGCCCTATTGGAACTTCATATAATTCAAAGATTAAGTCTACTAATTGAGACAGATATATGATTTCCACCCAAAAAAGGACAGATGAGATATGCAGTGGAAACTTCTTGACTAACTCAAATAATTTTAAGACTAGAAATAAAATGTCCACTCATTTCGGAGCAGTCCATTCTCATTAGGTACAAAGTAATGTATGTTCTCTCCCAGAAATAAAAATTATATTCTTGAAATTGTCTCTACTTTTATTGGTGAAATTCAGATGAGTAATTTCTCTCAAAAGATGCATTCTCACTAAATCTTTAGTGTAAAATGGCATGCATATATTTTTGCTGAACCAAGGAAATAAGTAAGTGCTGAACTTATATTAACTTCCAAATGATGGGAAAATAATTTTTTGGAGGCCTGCCATTTTAATTGAAGAAAAGGAAAATTTACTGAGCATTAAATTCCCAAAGTGCTCAGCCTGGGCACCGGAATGTCCGGCTCAAGGTCAGTAAGCTGGTGGTGTGGAATCATAGTAATAGGCCAGACCAGGAACAGCTTTCTATTCATTAGACATTGTGTTAAGATAGTAGTACTTTGCTATAATACAAGATAAACTTGAGTCATTTATAAGAAAATGGATGCACTTTGGAAGCATAATGTTAGGTGAAATAAATCAGACACATAAGCTTAGATATCACATGGCTTCTCTTCCATGGGAAACCCAAGGTATAAATAAAGAACAAAATAAAAGAGAGACAATAGGAAAAAGAGAGATGGGTCTTTTTCAAGTGGGAAGATAACCAAGAGCTGGAGGGAGAGGGGGAGGGGGTAAAGAAAGAATGAAGACGTATCCTATCCATGCACCCACTCCCCATGAGGAAGGCAATCGTCAGGCACTACAAACATGGACTAGTACAAATAAGTATATAAAAAAGAATTCGGAGCTCTGGCATCTTGGGTAGGAAAATTGGGGCATAGGAAAAGTACCACTTTGCATGGGAAATCTCTAACATTATGGAGCTGATAACCTTCAGCTCAGTACCAGACAGACTCCTCTGTTGGATCCAAAGGGAAGTAGTTGGCTGGCCATTCCTCTGGCATAGTGGTCGCGAGCCTTTCAGAGCTTTCAATGATAACAAACAACCATCTGATGTGTGCAACAGGTTTATTACCTCTGCTCTGGAACGTGTTGGCCACAAAGCCTCGAGCATATGGTGCTACCTCCTGACCAGACCACAGTGGCACTCCCATGCTTCGTACTTCCAATCACACTGTTTAGAGTTTTACTTACAGAACTTACACTGCATTAGGTTTATACATGTTTGTCTTAAAAATGGAAACTTCTGCTCAAGCTGAGTCAGTAATAAGGAAGCCCCCTTGGTTTTTAGTACTACAAATAACTGAGGCAACCTCACCATGTTTTGTTCTGTTTTAGCCTTCTCAGCCTTGTGCAACCAACCTCCTCGGTTCTAAAACTCATTGTGTTGATGGATGAGTCATTTCCTGATTCTATATCTGAATCTAGAAGCTAGCTGAGATCTTCAGATGGAAAGTGTTGTCATTTGGGGGTAGATTGGGGTCACTGTCTTAGGTTTCTCCCTTAACTCATGCTATGGTTCCTGTACGACAGTGGAGGTGGGACCACTTTTCAAGTAAAGAAGAGGGGATGTCTGGGTGTGAGTATGTGTGGGGAGTGTTCACAGCACATGTATATATGCACACATGGTCACTAAGGGATGGCCAGGGCTATGGAGAGCTGATGGAGACAAATGCTTTGACTTTTCTCCTGCATCCAAGAGTTGATCACATGGCTTCTTATAACAATCTTGGGTATGAGTGTTGACTTCTAATTTATAGGGAGGCCACATTAGTATGTATGTGAAGAGTGCTTTCTACATATAAGTTATCATTTTTCTGCTAATGGCATTTATTGTTTTCAATCTCAAGTGATTCATTTCATTTGTGGTGGTTCCTAAATGTCCACATCCACCCTGAGGACCATGCCAACCAAGATGGCACAATGGGCTCAACGCCAACACTGTACAGAGCCATTTCCATCTGCTTGGTCAATGGCATGATACCATCTTCTCTCCATAACATGAGAGCAGCTTCCTTCCCTGGAAACCAAGTGACCTCAGGGGGGCCTGGTCCTCTAGAAGACCCGACTGAGAGGTGGAGAGGTGAGACCTGAGTCTAACCACTTCCCTCTCCGCCAAGTTCCCTGGGTGCTCTGTGAGGCCAGGGTTCAGTAGGGGGCCACAGGCCCAGGCAAAGCCACGGGACTAGAAACTGGCCTGGTTTTCAATTGTCCACAGTTTTGTTTGTAACTTTTTGTTGTGTTCTATCAGCCTACCCTGCCCAAGATCTACAAATATCTCAAAGCCCAATCAAATAGCTTGACTTCATCCCACAGGAATTTAATTCAGTTTGTCAAAGTTGACTCCAAAATTGAACACAAGCCAGAAGATTCATTATCATTTTTTTTCTCTTTCTAAATTTGCTGAAAACTATTGAAACTTTCTCAAAATCTAGGTTTGGTTTTATGCTGCCCTAATGACACCCTACTTTCTTATTTATTTGTTCTGGATTTTAGTTGTAAAATTATCCTACATTTTGCCTCAAAAGATTTTTTTATTATAGAATGTCAATGTAATGCCTTTGAAAAATCTCACTTGGAAAGATTTTTCTGCCTGAAACGCCCCTTCTCTCTTGGACTCCCCAGTTTCCTTTGTCGGAGCTGAAACAGTTGATCAGTGGCAACAGTGTGACCCTCGGGGCAGAGAAGAGAATTAAATAGCATTTCTCTGTGTGGTTTCTCAAGCTGCTTTCCTGAAACTCAACGGTCCTTTTGTTTGGACACGTGGTAGATATTAATACTAAGGCTCCTGAGCTGATATTTGAAACATTTCTCTTCTTCTCAGCAATCCACAGATTCAAGACTGTTTTTCAGCATCAGTGCTGACACTCTGGAAATGCTGACATTGTCTGAGGACTGTGAGTGGCCACCTCAGGACACCGAGAGGCTAAGCCTGCAGTGCCCGGCTGAATCTCACAATTCTTTGAGGGAAAAGTGAAAAATCAAGGGTAAAGCTTATTGGGCTGCTACTGATCTTTTCCAAAACTTGAGCCAAAGGTTTGATTGTGAGGAATTATAAAAGTCGTGTCCACTATGGTTAGTTTTACCAAGACTCAACTTGCTGAAGGCTGATATAAATGAATTTTGTATGACAGCCTTAAACTCACGCCTCCCCGTCAGTTCTACAGCCACAAAGATCGGGTGTGGAGAATTCCTGCTACAGCAGACAAGTCCACTTGGATTTTGAAATAAAAATTGAGAGTTTGGCTTGGCCCCAGCAAGTTTGAAACCTGCATTCCTTTCTGGGGTCATGGATCCCTTTTTCCTGGAGAAAGCCAGAAAGCCTCCCTACTGGCTCCAAGCCCGGCCACAGAAGGAACTGCATTGAGCGTCACAGGAACCTTCATCTCTGGGAGAGAGGAATAGGAAAAGCAGCCTTGTTGTTCAGCCAGCCCCCTGGTGCTTCCTGAATCCGCAGGGGTTAATGGTGTATTGTCCTGAGTGCTGTTTCTGGCTGGGGTCCACTTTGTCACAGTGCTCAAGCTCACTGAGCGCACTGCAAACACAGGCATCGCACTGGCCTGGTCCCTTTGTTTGTGGATGCCGATGGCCCTGGGAGTCAGTGAACAGCCCTTATTCACCACTGAGTGCTGCCATTACAGAGTACTTGGGAGTGCCAAGTGTAAGAAACAAAAAGTCCTGGGCTTGGGCTTCCCAAGGGCACAAGTCCAAGGTTGAGGACGGCTGTTAGTAAGGTTCTTGACACCTTGTCCCATAGTAGCAGGTAGAGGGCAACAGGATCCAGAAAAGGGGCCAAGCTCACTCCTGTGGGGACTCTGCTCACTCTGCATACTGGAAAGAATCATCACTCTGTCCTGGGCCCTCAGCACCTGCCAGCAGCTCTGACTCTTGGGAATCATGTTTGTGGTGGGAAGGGACTTGCGCTGAGCAAACTCATCACCAACTGGGCTGACTGTGTCAGAGTCCTTAAAGACCCATAGTCAACAGGCCGAGTGAGACATCTCCTAAAAAGAGAAGACATACTCACAACAGGGACCCCAGATGAGGTCAGGCTGAGCACTGTGGACCAATAAGAAAAATGCTAGTTCCAATCTTTCATTGCATCTGATATTGTTCCAAGGACCACTTAGAATTTGCTATTCTCAACTTTCTTTGTGTGTGGGCTCAGCCAATCAAAAGACCCTACTCCTGATCCTTCATTTCCACCTGGCGGGAAATCAAGTTTTTCTATAGACAGTTAATATCTGGGGTAAAGTCAAGTGACCTTTTTGGTAGGACAAAGGTCCCCATGTTTCATTGACATGGTAGGAAAACCAACTTGGGAACTTGAGACACAAAAGAGCGCTTTCCCTTAGCTTTGGAGCACCATGCATCAGTTAACCGGCCAGCTCTAGCCCTATAAGGTGAACCTCTTTTCTACCTAAATGTATACCTTCACTGACTTTTCTGTGTGCTTTTGTGATTCATTGTTTAGGACACCAGAGACCTGCAAGAGTACCTCTGGACCTCCATCTGCAACACCACTGGGGCTCCTTGGGGTGTCCTGTGATGCCCACCTGTTTAAAGTAGCACATACCTTTCCTTAGATCTCATCTCCATCAGGTCTGGACAGTGAAGAGCCAGGCTGTGGCTGTGAATTCTACTTTTAGGTGTGAAGGTCTCAGGCATCTGTGGGTGTCCTGTGGGCACCTGCAGGTCCTGCTGAAGCTCAGGTGCAGCCTCAGCAGGTCTGAAGGGTAAGCAGGAGCTGGAACGACCCTCAGACAGCAAGGATCTGGACCAAGTCTCCATGGAGCCTGAGACTCCAGGGCCACCTGTCTACTGAGCATCTAGGAGGTATCAGGGGTGATAGACTTGCAAAAGGACCGATGTGCTCTCCTGTGGGTTGGATGGGGTAGGACAAGACAGGCTAGTGAGGCTAAGAGTGAACCATACTGATTACAAAGCGCTAGGACACCCCCTCCCCACCCCAACCTCCATCCACAGGATGCAGAGAGTGATAGTCTCTTTCCTCATGTGTCCTGGCCACCTCAGTGGTCTCCTGCTGAGGGAGCTCGCCTTGTCCTGAGCCTTCCTTTTAACTCTGCCTGCAGGTGACTAGAACTGCAGAAGAAGGGACTGTTTCCTCCTCTGCAGACACTCTCACCTGGGCAGCAGAGAAAGTGAGGCCCCTCTACAAGGGGTTTCCTCATTCCATAGTGAATCCCAGAGAGACATCTTGTCAGCCTGGTCTTCTCCGGAGGAGCCTTGCTTCATGGAGAATCAGTGGGGCTGGAAGGGAGGGGAAGCAGGAGGTCAAGGCATCCCTGGTCCTGTTCCCTCGCTTGAGTCACCCCAAGCTGGACTCTGACCAGGGGCGAGACCACAGCTGCCCTCTGTAGTTTGAATCACCCCTTCTATCATTTCTACCCCAGTGGGTGCCAAGGACTGTGCTGTCCCTTAGGTCCCCCAAGATGCCTGCATGTTAACAAATGATTGTTTTGTTGAACTTGTGAGAATGAGGCCTGTGAGAGTGACATCACACTCTGCTAGGACCCCATCCACACCCGACCCACAGAACCTGGGGCCCAAAGACCCTGTTATTCAGTGGCTGTCACCTGAGCCAAGCCAGGCAGCTGTGACATCGGCACCGTGTCCTGTGGTTTCAAAGTTCTCTACCACAGTGTGCTCAGCTCTCATACGTGGAAAATTCAGCAAGGAATTATCCATACCCTGCCGGACGTATGGATCTCATTGTGAATGTCATGGACAGTGACATCAAGGGTATGGCCAGCCCTCCTCCCTCCATCCCTCCGGGGATGGAGATTCATGCTGTCATCTTCTGTTAGCACAGATGCCAGCCACGGCAAACAGTGACTTTCTCAAGGTCACTCCAAGTTGATGACAAAGGCAACATCTACTTCAGCAGCTCAGATGTCCTGAAGTTCTCACTAATTTTGTGGCCTTCTGCAGAAAACCTGTGGTGTATCCATTTTCTGCTGGTATGGTTAGTGTGCGGGATGAGCTATATGAAAAACAAGAATAATAACTAAAATTCAATCTCCAGCCAGCGTTCTTGAGGAATTGAAAACAGATGGCAGTAGCTCTAGCTGCAGGCTTCTCATGTATGCAGAGTGGCCCATGGTTGCCCCAGCCTGTAGACTTCCTTTGGGTCTCCTCCCTATCCCCTGCCTGGGTTCCCCCTTCTCACCACAACCTGGCAGTTTCCATAGCCTTGAATTAGCAGTGTAGGATTCACCATCACCAACGCAAAAGTACCAAATTCCCAGCTTGTGAATCACTCTGGATCCCAGCTGGACCCCAATCCAGACCCACTTGATTTTGCTAAAGCTGTTTACCTGTTTCCTTGGAACTGTTTGAGGTCTGTTGGTATCTGAACAAAAGTGTTGGAGGACAGGAGTCCTGCTGCCCTCTGACCTGTGCTCAGGAAACCTCCACCCTTTGTTACACTGACTTTCCTCAAGTGTGCTCATGCATATCTTCACTCCCAGTCCAAAGTCGAAGTCCAAGGTCAGAGGCCAGACAGGGAACTCAGTCTCTCAGAAGTGTCACCACTCCAAAGAAATGCACTTCAGTCTCACACCCTGATGGCCACTAACCCTGCCTGTATCCCCCAAGAGAAGAAGATGCTTAGCCAAGTACTAAGAGATTTTAGCAGCCATCATGAGCAAAATACAGACTGCTGCTCCCCCTTTTGTCCCCACTGATAGAGGCTGATACTGGAGTGAGACAATCTATAAAACTCTTACATTTCACTTGGCTAAAGTGTTGTAACCTCTTTCCTGACCAAACTGTCTAGAAGAATTCCAAGCAAGAAATGTATTTCTGCCTGATTTAAATTTCCTCCAACATTTTTTAATGGAAAAATATGAATATATGATGAGTTGGGAGAAATTTAATAGTGAAATTCTTGTGATGGGCTGAATTATGTCCCCTAAAATTTACACTGAAGTCCTAATCCTTGTAATATACCTGCGTTAAGAGATGAGGTCTTCAAAGAGGTAATAAGGTTGCATGAAAACTATTGTCCTTGCAGAGGAGGCGATGAAGACACAGACATTGGCAAAGGGATGACCACTGAGGACACAGGGCAAAGGTGTCATCCACCAGCCCAGGACACAGGAACCAGCTCTGCAGGTGCCCCAATTGCCGACTTCTGGCCTCCAGGACTGTGAGACAATGGCTTTGTGCTGTTGTGGCCCCATTGTGAGGCTTGGCGATGGCAGCTGTGGGAACCTAGTGGAAGCCATGATGTTCCTCTCTGGATTCCACCATGCCCAGGTGGCAATGTCATTACCACCTGCTTGTTACCCACCCCAGCCTCCCCCTGTTCTTTAAGTTTTGCCCCTTATGTGTGATTCCCATGGCCCAAAAGAACACAGAGTAAAGAGATGGTTTCTCCTTGGGGAACCTGAAGGCCACCAGCTTGCAACACATAGCACAGGCTTTAGATATTATTGATTTGGCTATTGATTAATATTATGAGTCACTCCAAGGCCTAAATGTGAATTGCTAATTGGCCTTCTGGCTGAAGATAGTCTTCTCTATGCCAATTGTCACATTGAGGTCATAGACATCAATGAGATTGTGATGTCTCTAGAGGAAGGAAACCTTGCATGAGGAGTCGTGACTCTGTAGGCGCTCTCTAAGATCAAACGTTAGGTAAATCACACATGTGGCTCACTAGCTATGACCTGTGAGACAGCACAGGTGCCTTGTTCCCTGTGACTTGTCCCTCACAAGTACACATACTCACTCCCCCTTTCTACTCTGGTTCATTAAGTGCATTAGTTCTGCTAATCCCTACATCTGCCTTCACACCCCTTTGCTATGTTATATAATCATAAATACTGACTAATCTAGAGCTTATGGTCTTAGCCAGGACAGAGCTATGATTAGGTGGTCTTTAGCCAGGAGGGAGTTAAAGATCAATTCCCAAATCCCCAAGTAATAAACTATCATTTGTTATTCTTTATTACTTGTTCATTATATATTATCCCTCCATCCCCCATTGTCCTCTTATCAAGTGATCAGGAATCTCCCAGTGACTCCCAGGCATTCACCCCAATGGGAACCCCCATCCCTTAGCTAACTGAGCCATTTCTCCAAAGCAAGACCCAAAGTACAGGTTGCCCTTTGTAATGATATTCATGAAAATGTGAAGACTCAACTCTTGGGTAGGAGACAGTTCTTGCAGAAACTGCAGCTTCATGGCTCTGTGGCTTTAGACTGAGCCTTGAATCAATGACATTTCCCTGGGAAAGAAAAGTGGCAGCACAAGTTTCCTCTGGAAGTGGACATGAGATCAAAGGCCTGGAAGAAGGGAAGCCAGACAGATTCCAAAGCAGAAGCTGAGCAGGTGTCCAGGGTTTGGCAGAGCCCTGGGACAAGGCTGAAGAGTAGACAGCCATCCTAGGAGCAGAGGACTTCATCCTCCAGGGACACAGTGAGAGGCTTTTCTCTCCTGGAGATCCCAGCCTGACACCCAAGCCACAGAGGCACATTAGCAGCAGATAGCTCTGCACCGATGGTCAACTTGATCACTATCCTGTGTTAGGGGTTCAGGATGGCATGGTCACTATCCTGCCTGTGATCTGAGGGTCAGTGGAGTTGCCACCCTGTCCTTGGGGGTTTAGGTTGACGTGTTCACTGGTCACTACAGTTCTGAGTGTGACAGGCTCACCTGGTGCTTGAGTGCCTGGGTCACTCAGGGTGGATCCTGGAATCGGACTCCAGGCCAAATCTTTCTTCCCACCAGGGCAGATGGATCCCAGACCTGGGCTTGGGGACAATCTGAGGGAGACTTTCTTTCTTTTTTTTTAGGTTTTTTTTTTTGAGACAGTGTCTCGTTTTGTAGTTCAGGCTGGCTCTGAGCTCAGCTTCAAACTCACATCAGAGCAATCCTCTTGCCTCTGTCTCCCAAATTCTGGGATTACAGGCGTGAGCCACCATGCCTGGCACTGTGATATGTGGTACTGATTGCTGCTGGGTGTGAGTCTCCATGCCCAGTACTGTATGTGGTTAACCAGGGATTGAACCCAGGCCCTTGCACTTGCAAGACAGGTGCTGGAACCACTGAGCTAAATCCCTGGCCTGAGGGAGACTTTCTTACCACTTTCTTCTTTGGAAGAGAAGTGGGGTGACGTCCTTGTAATCCTTCTTCATCAGTCTGCCCTTGACATTTACTGCTCTCCCGGTGTAGTAGGGACAACAGTCGAGCATTCTGTCTCTGGCTATCACATGCCTGAGGAAGGCACCGTGTTACAGAATAAAGAGAACAGCATGTTGGCACCTTTTCCTTCTTGGATATGGAGGGAGCTTGAACTCCTACAGTCGCTTCACAAGTCCTCCTGCTTCAGTCTCCTGAGAGGAGGGGACTACAGAATGACATCACCACATCCAGCTTCTCCTTCAGTATCTTCCCATTTGATATTTTTCTCTCATGTCTCCAGTCATGTTACACACATTAGGTTGGTTTACTTTTAATAACCATATTTAACTCCCCAATTGTGCCAAATCGAAGAATAATTTTCTCTCCCTGGATCCCTGGTCAGCTCAATGCCTCCCGGAGAAAAGACTGGATACCTTCCAGTTTTTCAGCCCACAGGCTCTGGGACATCTCTGTATCACTGGTTCTGTGTGCCAGACTTCTTAGGTGAAGTCACCTGGGCTCATTTTGTCAGCAGTGTGATCTTTAGCCACGGAGGCTGGGGCAGGAATCCTTTTCCTCTCTGTGAAGTCCCTGGGCTCCTGCACACACCTGTCTGCATTGTTCTGAGGTTGTTTTCACTGAAGCTGCAGCAGGAGGGTGTTGCTAAATGCACAGGAATTACACCCCGTGTAGGAGTCATCAATACACGTGGAGTGGGCCGTGTGTGCAGACATGTCCATGTGTCATCTCCCCCTCCTTCCCTCCTCCCCCTCTCCCCCCTTTTTGCCCTCTCCTTTATTCCCTTTTCCTCTCCTCCTCAAGCAAGAGGCTGAGTCACTTTATTTCTGTTCTATATAATTTGCAGCCATGGTCCCATGTATCAGTCTCGCTAGTTTGAATTGAGTTGAACTGCATGATTTCCAAGAATTATTAAAACAGTAAAAAAATCTTCAAAAAGAATATAAAATATCCCCATAATATATCTGCTATATAATTTTTATACTGATTATACATTCACATAAGGAAGGGACAATCCTCTCTCTGACCATCTTAGGTTCACCCCTTGGTACCTGGAAACTCAACAAAGGACAGACAGACTCACAGGAAAAAAGACAGTCAAATCTTACTGATGTTAATTTTGTTATATATGCGGAGCTACATGGGAAAGAAGTGAAGATTCAGAGAAGCAGTTAGAGGGGCTTTGATTGTCCTTTAAGAAAGAGAGCTAAGGGGCTGGGGATTTAGCTCAGTGCTTCCAGCACCTGCCTTGCAAGCGCAAGGGCCCGGGTTCGATCCCCGGTTAACCAATACAATACTGGGTGTGGAGACTCACACCCAGCAGCACAGTGCTGGGCATGGTGGCTCACGCTTGCAATCCCAGCACTCGGGAGGCAGAGGCAGAGGCAAGAGAACTGTTGTGATGTGAGCTTGAGGCTGAGCTCAGGGCCAGCCTGAACTACAAAGTGAGACCCTGTCTCAAAAAACAAAAAAAGAGAGAGAGAGCTAAGTTGGAAGTGGCTGGACATGAGGAAGGGTGTAGGGTTCCCCCAGCCTCAGTAAGGTTTGATCACATACACCTATCTTAGACCCAGCTCAGCGGTGAGGGTTGCATCTTCATCCTGGTACAGAGAGCAGAAGTTATGTCCACTCAGGCGGAGAGGAGCAGGACAGAGAGCACTCAGATCTGCAGCTTCATGTGCCAAAGTGGTCCTGGCAAGTGCCATCTCCTGTACAAGAATTACAACATTTTGGGCACATCAGGTTAAAGAAGATATATCACAAAAACCAGTTCCACCTGTTTGTATTCCCCCCCTCCCCCCGAAGGACACTAATAACAAATCTTGAAATTCTCCATGTGGCTCTTATTTCATTTACCTTGAACAGAGCCACGGTGTGAGAGAGCATTCATTTGATAAGCAAAATGTGCTGATGGGTCATCAGGAGAGGGGTACATCTTAAGACATGGCACAAGGCAGAAGAATCTGAGAAGGGGAAGAGAGTCCACAGGAGAAGAGAAAGATGGCGGCAGGGGAGTGGGCCTGCAGACACTGCAGAGACCGAGCTGAGGACCTGTTTTCCATCTCCCTGTTCTCAGTGGAGCTGTCACTTGTTGGGAACCACCCTGTTTGGGAATTGCAAGGTCAAAATTTACCAGCCATTCCTGCCTGCGGAAGGACTTTGGACTTGACTCTTGTCATCTCTGGTAGCAACAGGGACTCAGTGGTCCCACGTGCTGTGATGCTTCGGGGCAGAACTGCTCCGGATCTCCCCCTTCTCAAGGACTATTGCTGACATCTGCCTTGCCCTGAGGGATCCTCATCTACATAACTTCTCTAGCACTATTGTTGGTGTGGCCCCTGCCTTTCGGGTATTTTGGAATATAGATAATAAAAAGCGTGACAGGCTGGGGTGAGAGTCCTTGCCACCCAGAGTAGCATGGATCAGACCCAAGCTCAGTTTTCTCTAAGTCTCATTTCTGTCTAATTATTAATTATTTCACTGTGTACCATTGACTCACAGGAGACTAGAACTTAATACAAAAGTTCTAGTTACATTCCCTTCCCTTTTTTACCACAGTCACTCATCTTCATCTCTGCTGACTGGCCGTGAAGTGGCTCAGAGGTTCCAGAGAGCCCAGGCGGGCCAGTTCTGGCCCTCCATGGGGTGAAGCTGCAAAGCTCCAGGCCTCAAGTGGGGGCACAGATGAAGGATGCCTGTGGGAGCTGGAGCCGGAAGGACATGAGAGTTTCTGGAGGCTGCAGGGCCCCTGAGGAGAGCGTGGAAGTCACAGGGATGCCATGGGAGGGGTCTGCAGAAGGTGGCTTTCCTCAAGCAACCTGGTGAGGCCATCACTAAGTGGCAAGATCCCAGTATTAAAGTATGAAACTTGCAAACACTTAGTAAAACTCAGGTAACTTTATAATCAATACTACTTGCCCACAATGTAGATTCTACCACTGGTATTTTTGGCTACTTAAAAAGTACACAGCTATTTATCCATTGAATCCTACATCTATTCATCAGTGCCTTTTATTTTTCAAAGTAAATTCCATATGTCCTTTCATTTTCCTCCAGATGCTTTATTATACATACGAGCTGTGATTTAAAAATATAGCAAGTGTTTACTTCTTAAAAACATGACAAAAGACATACTGCCATTAATTCCCCTCCTCCTCACTTGAAACTCACGTGTCCATTATTCCGAGGATGTTCTGAAAGTCTGCTTTTCCTGAGTACCTCTACTGAGTTATCCTGGTCATTTTGACTTGGGAAAGAGCCAGAAGTCATGCAGTACTAGATCCACTGAATAAGGTGGATGAGGACACGTTGTTATGAGCTGCCTTTCTATTGGACGGCGTGCCATGGCAGCCTTCATTGTATTTTTTCACACCTAGTAAAGAGACTCAGGAGAAAGAACTTCCAGAACAGTATCAGAAAAGGGCAAGAAGGATTATGGGATAAGTGTCTTCCAAGCCAGGGCTTATTGGGGGTGAACAGCAATGTATACTTTATTGTAATAATGTAAATATTCACTGTATATTTTGATCACATTTCCTATTAAAAGGATCAAGATGTGACATCTTTTTGGCAGAATGGTTATTTTGTACAAAGGCAGCTGAGAATCAATAGTTGTATGAAGATTTCTCTTCCTGATTCTTTTTCACACAAACCAGGCCTCAATTTGTTCCCATTTGTTCATACTTTTTTGGTGAGACCTTGTGTAAGCACCTGAGTTCAATCAGCTCTGTGAGTTTCATTTGTTTCCTGTGAACTCCTGTGCCGTTGACATATTAATAGATCTGCCCCTTTTTGCTATTCCTCTGTGGTGGGGCATACCTACAGTCTCAGCACTGAGAGGCGGAGGTAAGAGGGTCACAACTTTGAGCTTAGCCTGGCAACTTAGTAACTTAGGGAGACCAATATCTGAAAGTAAAAACGAATGGGAGAGGGAGCCTATGACAAGGTCCTGAGTTCAGCATCAAAAAAAAAAAAAAAGGGAAAAAGAAAAAGAGTCTATCTTTTATCAATTAAATTTCCAGACCCAGTGAGTCAATCTTAACGGACCAAGGAAGAATGTTTCTCCATGACCATATTACCGAGCATTCTGGATGCAGTGGAGCCTTGAGTTGTGACAGCCTAACATGTGAACAATTTTGATTCTGATCAGAATTTTAGTTTAATTTATAAACAAAGTCTTGAGTCATGACCTAAATAGTGGCTGCATGTGCTTTCAGATGGTTCCAGGTACCTTAAAGAGTTCTGAACGGAACATTACAACACCCTTTCCTATGTGGGGTTCATTGAGAAATTCTGGGCCTCTCAGTGTCTCTCTAAGGACACTGAGATCTGGTGGTACACAGGAGAGAGACTTTGAAGTTTTTGCAGAGGAGCCTGAGCCTTCAATTGATCAGCTTTAGTTACAACCAACGCTCCCAAATGAACTGAGTTCATAAGTCAAGGCTACTTAAACTTCACGAACAATGGTCAGGCAGGATTTACGAACACTACAGCTGTGAACCCCAATCCCCCTGGTGAATGGGAATTGCCCACCCAGGTTTCCCTGCACCTCATCCCCATCCACCCACACCTCTCCCTCTAAGAGGCTGTACACTTCCGACTTTTCTCCACCTTCGGTCAGTTTGCTCCTTCTAGACACTGAGGGGAACAAAATCATGCTGCGTGGCCTCTTTCTTGAGGCTTCTTTGAATGGGGCTGGCAGCTTGAGATGTACCTGTGTTGTCACGGAACAGTGCTCACAGGCCAAATTCTCTCACCGAAACAAGTCCAATCAATTCATTTCCACTGAACAGAGGACAGACTGTGGAATTAGCACAGAGGTGGACCATTGCCCAGTCTCAATCCAGTGATAAGATGCTGTTTTCTGACATTGAAAATGCCAGCAAGAAATATCCATGGCCTCCTTAATCTTGCTTCATGGGAGTCAGGAAATGCAACACTGTGTCTTTATCTTGAGGACTTTAATAAACTCCCCAACTCTAAAAAGACCAGAATACTTCTCTACTCTGTGTGTATTCATTTTTTCTATATTCTATCCATTGAAGTACACATAGCATAAAAAGTTATCCTCTTAACCACTTGTAAGTGCAGCATTAAGTGCATTTAGACTGATGGGGAACCAGTACCACCAACCATGACTAGAGGTTTGCATCTGCCTAGATGGAAGCTTGGATTCCCAACTCCCCATTTTCTATCCCATTTCACTGTTTTACTAGCTGAAACTGACCAAAATTAACTCCCCTCAGAAGTTGCAACCTTCAGTAGACTCCAGAGTTCCAAGATGATCACAGCAGACACTTAGTAAGCAGACACTGGCTCAGTGGGGCTATTGTCTAGGGGTGAGACAGATTCCTAGGGCTTTCTAAACTTTCTTCTTCTCTGTTTGTGTTGATTTTACCCTAGCTGGATATGGTTTACTTCAGAATTCTGCTGTGCATTGTGCTGAGAACTTTATCAAACCCAACCCTTGTCTAATAGTCTAGGATTCCTGATATAGTTTGCCTGTACCCATCTGAACTACGTAGACAGTACTGATCCATTACCCTGCCTCAGTGCTCACCTTTCACAGTGGTAAGTTCTTCTTTCTCTAGTCCCTCATTCTCTTTGATCACTCTGCTGTGGATTTTGTATAGTGTTATTATGTCTTTCATCAACGTAGTGGCTGGGTAGCAGGTGTGTACCATAGGTTTCCTAAGAGGGCTATGATCAGGAACTGATAAGGAAAACAAGAACAGCCCTGCTTCGGAAAACCTTTATTAATTAATAGAAAGTGGGCAGGGAGGTAGGCAAGTAGGTGCCTTGGACCATAAAACAAAGGCCTTAACAGCTTTTTCTAAGCCAAGACATCAAACAGAGTGAGTGTGGACTTGGTTGAGGAGCACTTAAGGGAGCACTGCTGCTCTGGGAGCTGCCCTTGGAGGATCAGAGCTGGGCACATGGTGTGACATCACCCTACTGTGTGAAGCAGTCTGCAGGGACTGGGATACCTTGGTTCTTCACCACTTCTGCTTGATGTCTAAACTCCTAATTAGTGCAGTGCCTGGCACGCAGTAGGGCTAGTTTGCTGAAGGACTAGTTCTTTTCTAACTTCTGTAATAGAAAATGCTGTTTTCCACATCAGTGTGGGTCTAGAGCTGAAAGTGAGGTGATAGGAATTGAGCAGTGGGTTAATGCAAATAGTGACAAGGAACCCCCACAATCTATCACAGCCATTTCCCCCTATTTTGCGTTTTGTAGTTGCAATTACCTTTGGTCAACTGTAGTCTGAAGATATTAAGTGGAGAATTCCAAAAGTGAATAAATCATAAGTTGTGAATTGCTCAGCATTTGGCGAAGTGTGATGAAATCTCATGCTGTTCCACTCTGTCCCATGTGGCATGTAAATCATCCCTTTGTGACCCCAGGATACTCTTCCTCCTCTGAGTCACTTACCGGCCTGATTACCAGACCGACTGTCATGTTATCATAGTGCTTGTGTTTGAGTGGTCCTTGTTGTACTTAGCAGTGGCCCAAAGCAAGAGAATAGGGCTCTGGCAAGTGTATTGCAGTGCTTTGCTACAATTATTTTCTTTTATGGTTAGTTATTGTTATTAATTTTTCACTGTGCCTAATTTATGTATTAAACTCTGTCAGAAAGGTGAATGTGTACAAGCAAGAAACAGAATATACAGGGCCCAGTCCTTCCAGGATTTCAGGCCCTCCTAGACAGTCTTAGAATGCCTCTTCCACACATCGGGGTGTAGTTCTCTTTTTTAACTCTAGGAGTTTTATCAAAAATAGCACAGTGCTGGGCCGGGGAATTAGCTCAGTGGTTCCA
>PVIR01005232.1:17349-73745 GCA_004026965.1 Petromus typicus
GGCCCGGGTTCGATTCCCCGGTAACCACATAACAATACTGGGTGTGGAGACCCACACCCAGCAGCAACCAGTACCACATACCACAGTGCCGGGTGTGGTGGCTCACGCCTGTAATCCCAGCACTCAGGAGGCAGAGGCAGGAGGATTGTGATGTGAGTTGGAGGCTGAGCTCAGGGCCAGCCTGAACCACAAAGCGAGACCCTGTCTCAAAAAAAACCTAAAAAAAAAAAAGAGTGCTAAAAATAGCACAGTGCTGTGGAGTTTTGAGTTTGCATTTTATAAAATGTATCAAGTCTTTATTAAACTTCAACACATCACTTGCACACATAATGCTGTTTTTAAAAATACTTGCAAATTGGCTCCCAGGAGGTTGGTAAATGGTTCCTTTATTCTTCGTTTGTGTCTTTATAGAAAGTAGCCAAGCTTCATTCCATACGCTGCATATTCTAGCAGACTATATGTTCAGGTGGACTTCTTCACTTCCCCTCCTTCTCATGCCTGCCAGTGTTCAACCCCTTTCCTTCCATGCGTGGATGCAATAGTGGCCCAAAAGCTGCACATTTAGCTTTGTCAGTAGTGTGATTGTCCCACCAGTTTCTTTTTGGGAACTGTGCTGAGGTTGGTGACAGTGACAGCATAGAGGCAGTGGACCAAAGAATCCAGGCAGGAATCAACAACCTCAGAACAGGAAGGCTGCTGGTCAGAGCACAGCTCAGATGATGACGTATTTGGCAGAGCACATGAGCCACAGCCAGGAGGAGGAGTGCTGGGTGCAGTGGGCCCTGCCTGTCGCAGTCTGGAGAGGGTCCCCATCCCCCAAAGATGAGTATGAGGGTTAGCCAGGGTTTATCCCCACCAAAGCTCAGGGTGAGATGTGGGTGCCAGTGTGGCAGCTCTGGAAGGGTCGGGTCTTCTCAAGCAGTTGTCCCTCTCAGGACAGCAGGTGTGGTAACAAGGGTGACTTCTGCTGTTCACCTGCTCCTTTGCTCTCACACATTCCTTTCCATTTCCTACTTTGAGGGGAGCTATGGAAGCCGTGAGGACTCAGGAAGACCCCTCTTGGGTTAGCACAGCCAGGAGGTGGGCTAAACTGTTTCCTCTGTAAATTACCCTAGCTGGGGTTAGCAACAGAAATGGACCAAGACAGAGCACAGTAGACACAACTAATGAGCATAGCAATGAACACACGCTGTTCATTCTTGTGGCAACAAAACTATGGAATGAATATAAGCAAAGTGAGGTACGATTTCTTCATTGGAGTCTCTTGTGTAGAAGTTCAAGGAAGGAGCCATCAGGCTGTCAGGGCACCAGTGCACGTATATGGAAGCCCAGGAAATGCACAGTGTTGCTTAGTTATGACAGGTTGCCAATGCCTTCCATGCAACAGGACAACAGTGCTTAAATTCCTCTTGAGTGCCAGGTTTGGAAAAGTTTTTCTTTTCCAAAATTTCCAACAAATGGCAGCTGTGGTGGTATTGCAAACTCCTGGGAACTGTACAGAAATGACTGGGCATCTGATAGTCTTTTTCCCACTCTGTGTCCTTGACCTTTATGACCATTCCCTAGAGTAGGATACCTCCTTCCTCTTTGATTTTCTTTTCTTTTCTTTTTTGAGACAGGGTCTTGCTTTGTAGTTCAGGCTGGCCCTGAGCTCAGCCTCAAACTCACATTACAACAATCCTCCTGCCTCTGCCTCTGAAGTGCTGGGATTACAGGCGTGAGCCACCACGCCCGGCACTGTGGTATGTGGTACTCATTGCTGTTGGGCGTCAGTCTCCATGCCCAGTATTGTATGTGGTTACCGGGGATTGAACCTGGGCCCTTGTGCTTACAAGACAAGCGCCAGAACCACTGAGCTAAATCCCCAGCCCCCACCTTGATTTTCTTACTTCCAGTAAAAATAGCAGCCCCGCTAAGGTTTTGCTCTTTCATGAAGGACTCATAGGTAAATGCCAGATAGAAGAGGCTGCATGAAGCAGACAACCTAAGCTGTCACTTCCACGGCCACCTCTTCTGTTTTGCAGAGGAAATTCTTTTGAGGACTACGATGAGCTGAGGCACATACTAATTTACCACTTCTCCTCGGCCTCCCGGGAGGAGAGTGAAAATACTTCCTTCTTATTAAGTTCAGCACCAGGCTCCTGTGAGTCTCTTTTCTAAGACATCTTGTTTCTTTCCTGGTTCGTTACTGAACCGAATTTTATTTTCTCTTTAAATTAAACCCTGAGACACCTTCAGTTCAACCAGGCTGCTATCAAAGTGTGCCTTTGAGGGGAAGGGATTAGAAATCTTGCTTTGGGAAAGAAACCATACTATTGTGCATGCTGCTGCTTGGCCACTGATCTTGGAGAGGATGGCTGCTCCTGTGGCCTGCTTCCTGGAAGAGATCGGGATGACTTCCTGCCCACAAGGCAGGCCACCCTAATTCCTCTGAAACAGGAAATAAAGCCATGGGCATGTGGGCAGCTAATCCACAGGACGCTAAGGAAGGCAGACTGCCTGGGTCACTGTCGCTAACCACCACCCTTGACTTCAGTCCTGGAGTCCTTGAGCCCTAAAATGAGAGCTGCACTGGCTAGTGGATAGGTCACTGGCATTGGAATAGGACTGGATAGTAAACTGGCTATCAGTGTCATTAGTGGTTACATGCTGTCTGGTTGGACACGGCATCTGTCTTGCTATTTCACCTGGATTGGAAACTCTAGAGTCTGAGGACATTTCACTGACAGTTTCTGAGCATAGCCCTCTTAGGAAGCCCATAGTACACACCTCACTCAAAGGCAGGGGACATTCCGTGCCACAGACAGATGACTGTACCCTTCCTGTCCTCAGGCACTGGCTGGCATTTGCCCTCTGTGCCTTTGCAGGTAGCCCGCAGGCTCCATACCTTTTCCCCTGGGCAGTGTTCATACCAGCAGGAATCCCTATTTTTCCAATACCTCTGCTCCATACGGACACTGTCAGACAGTGATTTCTGTGCCTACACACTTGTTGTGGACTCACTTTGATGACAAATGAGAAGCTGACAGAAGTGTGGTTGATGTGAGTGAGAGAACAGTAGCTACTATGGACACAGTTATGACTCTGTAGTCAGGTGTCTGAGGGCCAAACACTGCTTCTTGGTGCTTTCTCCTTTACCTAGTGCAGATCTGGGATGCAAGACAAGCTCCTGGCAGTAAATATGTCTCACAAGAGTCCATTTATATGTTTTTTGGTTAGTTCAATGTTGATTGTTTTTTCTTTTCTAATATTTTCTTTCCCTCTCTATTGTGACCGATTAAAAACCAGAATTCTACTCCAGAATTATTTTAAGAGCATGGTTAGACTAAAAGGATCCAAAATGAATTAGAGTGATGGTTTTAATCAGCACACATTTCACAGATAGCAAATAATAATATCCTCAGTGATTGTGATATTTTTTGCTGTTGTCATAAACTGGGCCATTTCTTAACTGATGTGCACACAAGTAGCTGGTTCTCACATGCAGGTGGAGCTTGCCCGTGTCTCACACATTACCAGGTAACTGCGATCAGTGAAGGGCCTGGGAAGGATCTGAAGAACAGAGAATAAGGCTGCTCGACTTTTCCTGTTGCAAAGTTCTCCTGGGTTATAGGGATAGAATTTTTCTAGTAAGGAGGCTGAGATTCTAGTTTGAGGTTTACTTTAGAGTTCAAGACAGCAATAATCATTTGTTTTGCAGCTTTCATGTTTGAGACACTGAAGACACAGAGCCTGGTAACACACATGTGCACTGAGCCCACAGAATGTTTAAGCTTTCCACAGTTCCCTTAGACAGAGTCACCAGGGGAAAAGAGAGAGCTGCTTGGACACAGATCTTTCAGATACAGTCAGGCCAGAGGTCTTGTTCCAGTCCATTTCATCACTTATGACAAAGTACTGAAAATGGTGCTTTTACAAAATGCACTTACATCTCCCAGTTTTGGAGGTTCAAGTCTAAGAACAAAGTGCTGGCAGAGTCCAGGCTGCTTCTTAGTTTCTAGATGGCACCATCCCATCATGACCTCAGGCCTTGTCCAAAACAGTCACCCTGGCTCTCAGCCACTCTGCACCTCTCTCAGACTGAGACCAGGAGGAGTTCCAGTTGATTAAGTGCCCTGTCAGATAACATCAACAACATTTGTGTGAATGTGTCCTGGATACTGCCATAGGCATCCAGGGTGTGCCACCTCCTGAAACCGGCCTCTTTGGCATAAGGATCTAGCTGAAGCCAGTGAGAACCAGCAAGTGTGAGAACAGGTCTTTGTTCTCCCTTTGCGCTTAAAGCAGGGCACAGACTTCCTTTTATGAAGGTGGCATACATCATGGCCTCTTCCAGTATACAAGGGAAGGGAGCAGCCCTTATCAGAGGCAGAACTATGCCAACACTAACCAAACAGCCCTTGTGCCCTATTAGCTCTGGCCAAGTACTTCTCAATCACTTTCCCGCAACTTTCCTCCAAAGCATTTCGCCACTATTTATTATGCTTTGTTAAAGTGGTATATTAGCCCCTGAGCCTTCAAAACCAACTTTGCTGTTCATGAAGTCCTCATGAATGTAAAAACATACTGATGTCCATCCATCTTTCTCTGTGAATTTATCTTGTTGGGAGGATTCATAGCTCCAAGCTGGTGAAGGGAGGAGCAAGAAATTTCTCATGTTTTGTGAGGTCTGGTCCAGGCCCTTGTCAGGAGAAGCCAGATGTTCTCATACATGATGCTCCCATCCTGGAGCCAGCTAGCCATGGACTGAAACCTCCCAGACCAAGAGCCCCAGTGAAACTTTTATCTTCTTCACTGACTTGATAAGGTTTTAGTCACACAAGTTAAAACCTGGCAAGTACATGTGCTTTTGGGCTACCTTCTTTGGGGTAGTTTCCTCAAACCTCCGCAGTCTCTATCTCATGACCATTCTTTCTGGGTGTGATCATTTTTCTTCCTGGATTCTAAACCTGCTTCAGTTGGAAAAAAAAAACGGGTGAGAAATGAGGCCAAACCTGTGAGGTGACACTTGCCCTGGGATGGGACACTTTATGAATCTGAAAAGGCTTAATGGTGCTCAAAAACTCATCAGTGCTCAAAGAAAGCCTTTTCCAGTCTTTATTAAAAACCTGGAATTTATGTGATTTGAACTCTGTGAGACCCTGTATTTATCCACATTCCCTACTCCCTTATATTTTTGCTTGAAAACTGGCCAAATATCCTGAAATCCTTCTCTTTCTGGAAAGCACTTTTTAGTGAGGTAGTAGCAAGCAGACGCCAGAGTCCTAACTCATTCCCAGTTCCCCACACACCCCTCAGGACCCCAGGTGTCACAGATACTTGGTCTAGGTACTTCCCAAGTCAGAGGAGCATCCGAAACCCCACACAATCTCTCCACCTGGAAAGAGCAGAGCAGCTCTGAGGGCAGCCCCTTGTGAACAGAGACCCAAGTGTGTGTGACAGTCATGAGGAAAATCATGACCGCTCCAGACAAGAGAGGAGCCTGAGCTTCGGGGAGCACTAACCCAACATGATCGGGAAACACACTTGTTCCCCGCACCCTGGGGGAGGGGGTGGGAACCAAAGGGCTTAGGCCTTCTAAAGAGCTTAGGGTTTTATTTGTTGTTTTTGTTTATGGACAGAGGACTGGGGACTGGAGTTTTCTGTCCTTCAAAGGACCTCACAGATACCCAGGCACTGTTTCCTTACAGCTTTTCAGTGCTGTTTGGCAAAGTTTGGGGATGCTATGGACCTTGCAATTGTAAGTTTGGCCATTCAGTTCATGAGAATTTTAGTTTCCAGAAGACCCTGTTAGAAACTCCATGGCCAGCCCCAGGCACGGTGGCACTGTGGCATAAACTTACTCCTTAGCCTCACGGTCCCCTTTTCTGCTGCCCTAATCCAGCAAGAGATCACCCCAGTGTCAAGCAGGATACCACAGGAGCATCCCCAGTCACACCTCTCTGTCTTCATAGCACTTAAGTGAGCAGATGGAACTCTCAGTTTTATCATAGAGCTGTGCAGTGTGAGAGCCACAGGCCTTGTCAGGTAGCTGGGGATTAGGAACTAGGCAGGTAGGCTGTGATCAGCAGCCCAGAAGCCCTGCACTGCTTCATAGGAACTCCAGGAGTCTACGGCCAGAGAGGAAGACCTTTTCCAAATGCAGCTTTGGGTAAGCTGTTCAGATCTCTCCTGGGTGGGAGAGTAATTCTCAGTAAGAAAATATTAAATTCTAACTGGTCCTTGTAGAGCAGAATGGCTTTCATCTCAAAAAGAAATGAGGCTGGAAAGACTGCATGTGGAGCAGTGCTGTCAGCCAACACGGGGCACCCAGGGGATCCTTCTAGGCTCTTGTCCTGTTCAAAGTACTGCACAAAGCAAGTGAAGAATGTAGAGGTCACACTTATGAAGGGTGACAGTAGGAAGAACAATAGGGAGAAAAGCGAAAAGCAGTGGTCTGAAAAGGGAGTATGGGAAGAGAAAAGATGCCCATGCACCCAGCGGGCTTCAACAAGAGAGAAGATAGTGGCCATGGGGTCTAGGGCTACCGTCTTTCATACCCTGTTGGGAACAATCCTGTCTGAGAATTGCAAGGTCAATCAGGCCTTCCTGCCTACAGATGGACTTGGGACTTAACTCTTGTCTTCACCTCTGGTAGCAACAAGGACTCAATAGTCCCACATGCTATGATGCTTCAGGGTAGAACTGCACCCGGATCTGCCTAACTTCTAAACAACTGTTGCTGACATTTTCCCTGCCCTCCCAAATCTTCATCTACATAACTTCTCTAGGACTATTGTTGGGGTCTCCCTGCCTTTCTGGGTCTTTTGGAATGTATATAATAAAAGGTGTAGCCAGCTTAGATCTGGGATAATAAAAGGTGTAGCAGGCTGGGGTCCTGCTTCTCGGCCCATAGATCAGGCCCAAGCCCAGTTTCTCTAAGTCTCATTTCTGTCTAACTATTAATTATTTCTTCATGTGCAATCAACTCACAAGAGACTAGAACTTAACGCAAGGTTCTAGTTGTGTCCCCTTCTCACTTCCCACAAAACCCCATCCCAGTATTAGATTCAGACCTTGCTGTGCAGCACTCTATGGCTGCTCTTCACATGTGTCCTGGATGTGACTGACAAGTCTTCATGATTGACAAGTCTCTGATTGCCCGGTCATGCCCAAATGCCCAGCCAGTTTCCTAGGCCTTCATTTTCTGCTCAGTATCTGGTAATACTGCTACACTGGCACTTGAGTCACATGACCAGGTTCAGAGGAGGGAGCCAGGGTTTTGCTGGTAGTTTACGAAGGGGTCGTTGGCCCATGAGTTTAAGTAATGGGCAACATGAGAACACACATGAGGCAGGGAGTGCTTCAGCTGCTGGTGAGAACTTCTGATGCCTGATAGAGGAACAAGAACAAGTGTTCCCATTTCTCTGTGATTTCAGACTGCAACTGCGGTTAGTCATAGTTCAATACTATTAAATGAAAGATTCCAAGAACAAACAATTCCTAAGTTTTAGATTAGACGCCGTTCTCACTTGTAGTGTTCTTGCTCCATTCCACATCACCCTCCCAGGACGAGAACAGCCTCTCAGCCTAGTCTGTCCTCATTGGCTTCAGGGGCTCTACGAATGTATGCCCTAAGACAAATGTGGTCAACTCCACTGTAGGAGGGGAGGCAGTCTACACGCAGCATGGCCACTCAGGAATTTGCCTTTCTGCCCTCCTGCCCTTCATGAAGCAAGTGCTCCCCACCCATGCCCACTAGATCTGAGTGCTCACCATTGCCCTCTGCTGTGAACGGACCCCTATTGTTTGGTGTGCCCTGTCCATGCATGACTGTCAGAACTGGCAGGGTGATCATGTGTCTTATATATTTACTGGGAAGCTTTAGGAGGTGGAGAGGGAGTCCCTGACCCCCAAAGACCAGGTTTGCCCATCCTTTTGTCTGAGGAGCTCCCTCATCACCATTTGGGGACATTTCCCATGGCATCCATGGGCTGTGCCTTCAGCTAGGTCCATTTGGTCTGTCTACCTAGGACAATATTCCTCAAAAGTCCCTGGCACCCTGTGGCCCCTGCACCCATGAAGGGACTATTGCTGTCCCTCCCCCTTGGTGTATTTATAAGCCTAGTACCTCTCTGATGCCACCCTGAGGTTACATCCTGGGGACCTACAGTCATATGGCCCCTTCTGAATGGGCAGCTTGGCTTGTGCCATGTGACATGAATATCCGGGCTATCTGTGTTCACTCACAGGGTCCCCGGCACATGGTGCATTGTGGGACATAAACAAGAGGCAGAGCCACGTGCTCTAGTGGCTGACTTGCCTGTCTTCTGTCTTGCCTCTCAGTGCTCTCCTACATGGGAGCCCAGTTCCCATGTAGCAGAGCAATTTATGACAAAGGCTCAGCACATGGCTGCCTATTTACACTTCCTGGATCACAGGGAACCTGTCATGACCCAGTGGAAGCAAGGACAGAAGAGGAGGGGAAGAGAAGGAAAGGGAGAGGAAGGGAGGGAAGAAGAGGAGAGGATCTGATTTCTCTGAAGTCCTAAGGGACCATCCATAGGACCCAGGACACGTGACACTGGACACTGAGACCCCAGTTTTTGAGTAGAGCCTTTTGTCCTGCAGGCTGGCTCTGCTGCAGGAATGATACAGCATGACTCAGAGCTGGCCATCAGCCGGAAGCAGTGTGGCACAGTGAGGTCACACGTGACTCTCTTTCCTTCCATAGTCCTCAGGCAACATACAGCAAGAACCAGGAATATTTTGTGCTTAAATGTGGACAGAACTTACTCTGTGAACAAATTTCCCAGGAACCCTGTGCACTGCTGGGAAGCCATTGCCATACTGAACTCTCCTCACAGGCCTGCAAGCATCCTCCCACGGAGGCTGTCTTGTAGTCTATGAGAAAGAGGATGCCCTGGTGACCAAAAGTCCCCCACATCACAAATATTCCATAGTGGTCCTATCTTCATGCCAAGACTCTTCCCTTGCTGACAACTGTCCACTGGCTGGAATTTCCACTCATGTATTCAGTCAGGATACAAGTCAGGGTCCCTCTCCTCAGTCTGAATGCCAGGCCTTGAGAAAGGGGTGTTTCTTTAGCATGGCCATCTAAGCGGTTTGCTCCTTACACAAGCTCAGGTGTGAACAGAAAGCATTGAACTTGTCACCGAGTGCCACCTTCTGTTCATTCTTCATGCAGTGAGAAATGCCATGAAGCAGACAGTCCTGGCTCTCCATCCCTGTGAGAACATTGCAGAGATAGCCATCTGCCCTGACACTTCCAGCCTCTGTCAGTACCATGTGCCCAGGGTGGGGTGCCTCCCCTCTCCCTGGGAGATGGGGCCGCTGTCACATTCAGGTTTGGTCAGGAACAAGGAGTGATCTTCTGGGTTGTCCTTCAGCACTCGATGGCAGAGGCTTTATTGCAGGGAAACATGACTTCCCCAGAGGTGGGAGAGCAGGGAGTGAAGGTTGGAGAGTCTGCCCTGGTCTCAGCTAAGCACAATGCATGCCACACACAGACTTTTCCAGGTTGCCAGGGGCTTCTGAATGAACCCTGGCCAGCTCTCTGCTCAGAGCTCAAGGGCCAGAAGCTCACAACCCTGCTCCAGACCCTCCAGGTCTCCTGGCTTCACCCCAACACCTCCACAGGCCCTGTGAGCCTCTCATGACACAGCTTCACTCAAGGTCACGTGAAGCGATGGCTCTGGCAGAGGCAAGTGCTGTGACCTTGGTCTAGGTGCTGGTGAAATAAGCCCGAGCACTTGCCTATGCGGTGACCTAGGCCTGAACTCCGGTGCCATGAGGGAGCTTCTGGTGGTGATGCAGTGAAGTGACAGATGCAGTTACTGAGTCAGTGGTTGGCTCTGCTTTTAAATCAGGTTCTTACCTGTGAGGACTGTGGGGAGAAGCGGCACAGAGCACCCCGCCCCCATCTGGCACTTGGTCTCTCCAGCCTCCAGTATTGACAATAATTTTTTTTTCCTCTCTCTCTTTCTCTTTTTTTTTTTTTTTAAATTTTTTGAGTCAGGGTCTCACTTTGTAGTTCAGTCTGGTCCTAAACTCAGCCTGGAACTCACAGTAATCCTCCTGCCTCTGCCTCCCAATTTCTGGAATTACAAGCGTGAGCCACCATGTCCAGCACTGTGGTATGTGGTATTGATTGCTGGTGGGCGTGAGTCACCAAGCCTGGCATTGTATGTGGTTACGAGATCGAACCTGGACCCTTACCTTGAACCATTAAGCTAAATCCCTGGCTTAATATTCTCTTCTTATGAGTTACCCTGATGTGTTCTGTGACAGCACTGGACACCGAGAGTCAGCTTGGCTCCAACCTGGGGAAATCTGTGGGGAAGCAGTGACTTCCACAGGACCAACTGGCTCGAGTGGAATAGGTGGTGATCGTGCTCAGGTGTGACCAAGATTCAGTCTGCCTGTCCCCAGTGCATGTCCCTTGCCCCTTGAATCATGGGCCACCTCTCCCTCTTTGCTTTGACAAATAGAACGTGGAACTGGGTGAGAACTGGCTTCTCCCTCTGTCCCTCCATTCTGTCACCTGTAGGGGTGGCGGAGTCTGTGATCGGTTTCCTCATCTTACTGGAGAGGCTTCCTGCAGAGTTAGGCATAGGGCGACTTGAAAACCAAGCATCTCCCCCAAGGTCAGGTTTCATTCTACCTTTTCCAGCTCAGCCATTCAACCTATGGAGGAGACGCCGCTGCAGTGTGTAGCATCCATCACTATTCTCTTTGATGAATTATTTAGCTATGTAGGAAGAGAAGGAAGTACAGTCATGATGCTTCCACCAATAATTCATATTCACTGGGTGTTAGCTTGTGCCAAATAATTTACACACACCTCCTAAATTAAATGCTGCAAGGTTTCCATGGTAGGTACTATTATCAGCTCTATGTTACCCCTGAGGAAATGGGAACTTTGAGGGAATTTGGTGATGGACACAAGTCAAGTCAGAAGGGTAAGTAGGTGGGGAGCTCTGGCCTCTGCCCAGCCTTGCGGCTCTGTATGCTTTGTGTAGCCTGTTGGTTGAGCAGTGATGCTCGTTACTTCCGGGACTTCCCAGCATGTGTTATGTGGGCACTCAAGACTCTGGTCTCTATCACATGAAGATTAAGAAAATAAATACACAAATGTGGCTCTTCTTCCAAGATCCTCCACTACTCACCAAATCCATACTTCTCCTAATAGGCTACAAGTCCTCCCAAGTATATCCCAAGAGTCCCTACGCTACTAATTTTTGCCTCTGAGCCTGGTTCTTGTGTTCCCAAGGGGCCCCTTCCACTTCAGCTCAGTCTCCCTGTGATGCTTCCCTGAAGTCATGACATGGAGGAGCTGGAGACATTTTCTGGGCATCCTCTCAAGTCACTGCAGATGAGCCAAGTTGTTGACATAGTCAAGACCCAGTGTTTACACTCACCTTCAACTCTGTCCCCAAGGCGGGATGCTGGATGGAAAAATGGCAGACCATGATGTATCTGGACTCAAATCCTGTCTCATTACAGTGATCTGTGTGGAGAAG
This sequence comes from Petromus typicus, assembly GCA_004026965.1. Lineage (NCBI taxonomy): Eukaryota > Metazoa > Chordata > Mammalia > Rodentia > Petromuridae > Petromus > Petromus typicus. The sequence continues at coordinate 28,872 of PVIR01005232.1, forward strand.
GGACACAGAAGCCTTGGTTCCGGGACATGTCCACTGCTATCTAACTCCCAGGAACCAATGCAGCGAATGGGAAACACTGGCAAGCATTGCATTCCTACTAGGCCCAGCCCTGATGCTAGTGTTAGTTCCTTTGTGGAAGAGAAGCAGTATCTGTTTTTTTTTTGTTTTTTTTTTATCTTTATTGGTACATTAAATATACACATCATGATTGCACTCCATAATGGGGATTTGTACCAGTATAAGACACAACTTAATTCTCATTTTTTCCCATAGCTCCACCCACCCTACCACCCCCCCATATATATAAAATTTGTTTCCTTACTTTTTTGTTACAATCTCAACAATGTCCCCTTTCACCTTATTTTACATTGAGCATTTTCTATTTCACAATATATAACATACAATGCTAGGATCTGTTTTTTAAGTAGTAAAATTTCAGTCTCATAATGTCCAAAACATGGCTATCTAGCATGTGCAACCACTAACGTGGCTTGGTGCTGGGTCGTCTTCTGAGGTGCTGAATCAGCAGTGGCACAGCATGGAGAGTAAGAATCACAAAACTGGCTGCTGGGGTGGATCCCAGCTCCGCTACTCACCCACTCTCTGACTTTGAGTCACTTCCCCATGTCCCAGTTTTCTCATTGGCCAAGGGTGAAATGGTGCATCCTCTGCAAGGCTAAAGATGTAATTCACACATGGCAGGGCACTGGAGAGAGTGAGAGAGTGACGTGTCTCCTAGATGCCAACTGTTGTCCAAATCACTCCAGAACCATCACATCAGCAGAAATCAACTCTGATGTCTGATGTCTGGGACTTGCTGCAGTAATAATCCACCCTGCTAATAAAGCAGTGATTTCCTATTTGTGGTGAGAGAAATGATCATAATTGGCTGTTAGCTCAATATAAAACAAACCACCTATGTTTTTCTCTTAAACATTTGGCCTACAGTGCTGCTTTTCTGCTAATGAGGCCAAATGACAAATCCAATAAACAAGTCACAAAGAAGAAGAATCATGAACCTGAGGAATAAATTATTTTTAGTTCAGAAATTTTCTCTGTTGGCCTTCAGAACTGCCTATGGTTATAGTTTTATCTTGGACACATATGAAATACAGATTTTTTAGTAGGAGAAATATGCTTCCAGGTTATGAGATGAATGTAACATATCATTATTTTAAACTTTCATAAAACCTTCAGGTATTAAAGAGCCATTAAGTCAGAGCATGATATGGTTGAACAAGATGTTCCCAAACTATGAACAGTTGCAATTCTCACCCAGCCCACAGTGGGACCATCTTGTGTATTTGATGTGTTGTGACCTTAAGGTGTCTCCTCATGAGTCCTAATAGCCACAGCTGTCCCCAGCCACAGTTTAATTTTAAGACAAAGTTTGAAAATAAATGGCTAAGGACTATTCAGGCTGGGAATGATAGATAAGAGGGAAGGGAACTGAGAGGGTTAGTACTGCGGCCCCCAAGCAAGGACTACTGCCTACTCCCCCCATTGCACCCTTCCCAAAGTCAGAGTGGTGAAAGGCTTCCAAGGTGGGCAAACAAACACCACAGGACTTGCTTGTCCTGGGAAACTGGGAAGGCAGCAGGACATGAAGAGGATCCCAGTCTAACATGGTGGAAAGACTGCGGATGCCCCTGCGCCCAGCCAGACACAGCTGGGAACGGTGAACTTCCAGGGGAGAAGAAACCACAGGTCTGAGGCCTTGGGCTGTGGGGAGAGAGGAGGCAGCAGCTATCCTCGGAGTGGCCTACATTTGAGCCAGACAGCATCCACTACAGACTGACCTACAGTTGGCCTGTGGAAAGGGTTGAGGACATCTTAGCATGGATGGATGGTCAAGACTAGAGAGATATATGGTTAGATTATGAAGAAAGTGGAGATACCTCAGTATAGATGGACAGTGTCCAAAACTAGTTTTCCTCTTGGTGTCCAAAATTCGATCATGAGCAGCTACTCCTTCCTATAGTCTAAGATTTTTATTTCCATAAAATATTGGTTTTTTTCAATGTAACTGACTATAATTTTTTTTTTTTTTTTTTTTTTTTGAGACAGGGCCTCACTTTGTAGTTCAGGCTGGCCCTGAGCTCAGCCTCAAACTCACATCACAACAATCCTCCTGCCTCTGTCTCCCGAGTGCTGGGATTACAGGCCTGAGCCACCACGCCCGGCACTGTGGTATGTGGTACTGGTTGCTGCTGAGCGTGAGTCTCCACGCCCAGTACTGTATGTGGTTACCGGTGATCGAACCTGGGTCCTTGTGCTTGCAAGACAAGCGCCAGAACCACTGAGCTAAATCCCTGGCCCCCTAATATTTTATATTCTTAAGGTTTGTAGTTCAGAAGCACAAAATGGATCTCACTGGACTAATACTTAGGTGTGTCACAGCTGTATTCTCTACAGAAGGCTCTGGGAACTCTGTTTATGGAACTGGAGCTCAAACTCAGGATCTCGTGCTTGCCAGGCAGGTGCTGTGCCTCTGAGCGAAATCCTTGGGCTTAAAAGGCTCTGCAAAAGATCACTTCTCTGCCCTCTCCAGCTTCTAGAAGCTGCCCACATTGTTTGGTTGCTGGCTCTCTTTTCCCACCAGCAAGACAGCAGCACTGGACAGAGACCTTTGCACACCATTGGCCTATAGTTTTTGTGAACATTATTTAGGGTCTCCTATCAGCCACCTCTTTAACAGGGTGTGTCATTTGTTAATAGACACTCCTACTGAGTGAAGGTGACAGTTCACTGAGGATGTCCTCAAGGACATTAGTTTGAGTCTGAATGACTCAATCTTATCATTTTTAATGGCAGTGTAATACTCCATTGTATAAAGAACCACATCTTCTTTATCTAGTCTCCAGTTGATGGACATTTGGGTTGTTTCCAAGATTTGCCAATCACAAATTGAGCTGCTATAAACATGGGTGCACATGTGTTGCTGTGATATCAATCTTTTACTTCTTTTTTTTTTGTTTTTGTTTTTGTTTTTTTTGAGACAGGGTCTCACTTTGTGGTTCAGGCTGGCCCTGAGCTCAGCCTCAAACTCACATCACAGCAATCCTCCTGACTCTGCCTCCCGAGTGCTGGGATTACAGGCGTGAGCCACCACGCCCAGCACTGTGATATGTGGTACTGATTGCTGCTGGGCGTGAGTCTCCACACCCAGTATGGTATGTGGTAACCGGTGATCGAACCTGGGTCCTTGTGCTTGTAAAACAGGCACCAGAACCACTGAGCCAAATCCCCAGCCCCGATCAATCTTTTAATTCTTTTGTGTGTATACCTAGCAGAGTGATGGCCCGGTCAAATGGGACCTCCAATCCTAGCTCTTTGAGGAATCTACACACTGATCTCCAAAGAGGTTATACGAGTCTACACTCCCACCAACAGTGGAGAAGTGTTCTTTTTTCTCCACAGCCTCGCTAATATTTGTTGCTGGCTAATTCTAAAATAGCAGCCATTGTTTGTGGAATGAGATGAAATCTCAGTGTTGTTTTCATCTGTATCTCTTGAATGACCAATTATGGTTTTTATTTGCACTTCCCTGATGATTAGTGATGCATTTCATATACTTGTTGGCCATTTGTCTGTCTTGAGAAATGTTTATTTGAATCTACCACCTATTTTAAAAATCACTTGATTATGATCAATTGTAGTGATATTGCTATTGAGTTGCTTCAGTTATCTACATATTCTCAGTATTCATAACTTGACAGATATAAATTTTCAAATATTTTCTCCCATTCTGTAGGTTTTTTCTTCACTCTACCGATTGCTTCTTTTGTGCCAAAAGTCTTTAGCTTCATGCAGTCCCACTAGTCTTTTTTTTTTTTTTTTTGAGACAAGGTCTCACTTTTGTAGTTCAGGCTGGCCCTGAGCCTCATAGAACTCATAGAAATCCTTCTGCCTCTGCCTCCTGAGTCCTGGGATTACAGGCATGAGCCACCACATGTGGCACTATAGTATGTGGTTCTGATTGTTGGGAGGCATGAGTCACCATGGCCCTCATTGTTGTATGTGGTTACCAGGGATCAAACCCAGGCCCTTGCACCTGCAAGGCAGATGCAAGAACCACTGAGCTAAATCCCCGGGCCCCGCTGGTCTATTTTTTGGTTTTCTGTTGTGACTTGGACATTTTATCCAAACTCCTTTGCCTAGTACAACATTCTGAAGTGTTTCCCCTACATTTTCTTCTAGTAGATCCATTGTTTCAGGTCTTGCATGCCAGTCTTTAATCATTGTGAGTTGTTTTTCCAATATGATAAGAAACAGGGCCCAAGTGTCATTATTCTGCATATGGGTCCACAATAGTCACAGCACAATATTCCCACTAATTGAAGAACCATCTTTCTCTAGCATGCATTCTCAGCACGTTTGTAAAGGTCATTTGGCTGAAGAAGCATAGGTAAAAATCCACATTCCATCCCACTGGTAAGAATTAATTTTAAATCCTCTAGTAAGTGTGTCAAAATATATAAAAAGCTGGTGAAACTAATCTTAGTAATATATTTTAATTTAAACATACATATTTAAAAACTGCTCAGAATCTAATTAACATAGTTATTGAGATAGTTTATGCCCACCTTGTCATGATTTTGGAAGTCCAACCTGTGTTGCCCACTTCTTGTCTCACTGAGGACTTGTCATGCTCCACTGCCCAGGCCCACGTGTGTGTCTCAGTGACTGTCTCACCTGCCCACCTGAGTCATAAGTTAAGGTCACTGTGCATTGACAGCATTTTCCCGTGAAGCTGGGTGCTAAAGGGCCTCCCATAACTAGTGATGCCTTGGACTGTGTGGAAGGCGGTGAATATGTTGGTTTTTCATTTTTTACTTGTTTTTATTTATTTATTTTTTTAAGTACTCAGAATCAAACCCGGGTCTTCCATGTGCTAGGCAATTATTCTGCTACTAAACCACATCCATATTGGGATGTTTTCTTTGTAAAGAGTTTCTCTTTCTAAAACATGGACACATATACTTTGCACACATTTCTGGGGTATAGTGTGATAATTCAATACATGCTTTCATTCTGTAAATAACAAAGTTGAAGCCAAGCATTACCAAAAAGTCTGTCTTTTTGTGTGCTTGAGCCTATGCTAGGTTTCACCTGGCTCAGTCTTTCTTCTCTGGGAAGCTGTCCCTCTAGCCCAGGCCTATGTAATTTGTGAGAAGTTACACACCGGCAAGCCTGTCAGTAACAAGAACAGCTGAAGGGGGCCAGGGATTTAGCTCAGTGATTCCGGTGTCTGCCTGGCAAGTGCAAGGTCCCGAGTTTGATCCCCAGGACCACATACCACAATGCTGGGTGTGATGGCTCACACCTGTAATCATAGCACTTGGGAGGCAGAGTCAGGAGGATTTCTACAAGTTCCAGGCTGGCCTGGGCTACATAGTGAGCTCAGAGACAGATTGAACTACAAAGATAGGCCTTGTCTCAAAATTAAAAAAAAGAAAAGCACAGCCTGAGGCGATTGATATCATATGTGCTCATCCGGCCTTGAATCCTGCCTGTGAAGAGGCCATCCATTGGCCACTGCTCCTAAGTCAGTTTCCCAAGAGCACAGTCCTTTAGGATAACAGTCTACCTTCTCCCAGCCAGACAGTTCATGGCTCAGGATAGTCCTTTCTCTCTGACTCTCGTGTCCCCACTGATCGGCTTCCCCTATCTGGCCAGCACATGAGCCCCTGTGCATAGGGACAAACACAGTCATGAACTCTGTGATCTCCTTAGACAGTCAGTCTGTTGGTCACTCTTCCATCTCCTCTCTTCTAGTTATTTTGAAGTTTGTCTGTATACCGCTATAGGACACTGTGTCTTGTTCCTCTTATCTATTCTGGTGTCCCATTCCCACTCGTCTCTGCCTCTTCACAGCCTCTAGTGCCCTCATTCTATTCTCTGCTTCTGAGTTCAACTATTTTGGATTGCATGTATGAGTGAAAATATGCGTGTGTGTCTTTCTGTATCTGGCTTATTGCACTTAAAATGTTGTCTTCCAAAACATCTCATGGGTTGGTGTGTCTGCCCTGTGCAGGTGCCATGCTAACCTGCACTGTATTCTTCTAATTTTAGTCCATGTGCCATCAGAGTGAGCATAAAAGATGATGGGTCAAACCATATGCTGGGAATGGGGTACAGGAGAGAAGTGAAGCTTCATCATGAAAAGTGAAGCAGTCACTCTCGTGCACAGAACGAAGCTACATATTCAGGTCTCTTAGAAGAGCCTGTGAACCACTGTGATCACAGCTTCTCTGCTGTTGGTGCCTCCAGATATCCTCCTCCTGGTTTTCCAAGCCCATGGAGCTCCTCCAGGAAGATATACAGATAAGAATAAGACAGCTGGAAATAATCTCCTCTCGTGTCCTTGCTCAGCATTGTTGTGTTTGTTTTGAATTTATATTTTTGAGTGCATGTTTGAGGTACATGGTGTTTGCGTACACTGTAGGGGGTTGGTACATAGAGAGGATGCATCTTAAGTTTCTTTTCATCCCCTTCCCTTCTCCTTTCGCTCTTTCCTTCTATATCTTGATCCCTGTCCCTCTTTGCAGAAATTCTACTATTTTACAATCATAGGGCATGCTGCTGTCTTCAACCTTTTTTCCTTCACCCGGGGGGCACAGTGAGGAAGTTGACAAGGACAAGAAGATGCAGAGCCAATGAGTTTCTTGGCCTTGACTGTGTCGGTCAGTGTCTGTGCTGGGCCTCATTCCTCTCCAGCATCACTCTATGTCATTGGGCCTGGTGGATCAGAGCCCTTGGCTGAAAGTTTTTGTGGCCATGTCAGGGGAGCCATGACATCTGGAGATGCTGACTTCCTATAAGATGAGGACTGACCTTAGTGGGCACAAGCAGTTCAGATTTGTGTCAGTGTTCCCAGGACTGAGACGACCAGAAAAGGGTCAGGAAAAGCCCAATGATCCTTTCCATAAATTCACTGCTCAGTTTCAGACACTATTCAAAGTACTGTCCCATGATGCCTAGTGACAACTGAACAATGCTGGGGCACAGAGAAATGCAAAGCCAGGCAAGATTTTGGTTATGCAAACATCACACAGTGTATTTGCACAGAAGTGGACAGTATGACCACCACATAACTGGAAGTGTGGCGCAAATGGGCCCCCTAGATTACCTGTTACTTGATAGAAATGTCACTGTGCAGGATGTGCCTGAGTCCCTGGCAGTGATTAGGGTGTGTGATTTGATTCTTAGGGCAGTGGCTCTGCAGAGGCTGCAATAAAGAGTGAGCATAAAGACTAACCTTCCATGGAGCACAGGGTTGGAAGTTACGCAAGGATGGCAACCTTGGCTATCTACCCTGGCTGTGTGGCAGCAGGTTGGTGACCTGGCCTCTCTGACCTCGCTCTTTCCAGAGTTCATGGGATTCCTCCCTTTGAAGGCCATTCTGAATTCTGTCAGCCTGATGCGCTCAGGATGGCAATTGGCAAACCTTTCCCACAAAGGTCCAGATTTGGGCACTTTCTGGCCAGCCACCCAGCCTCTGCCTCTGTTGTCCCGCTCATTCCTGGAAGCAGGAGCAGAGCCAGGGAAGGGAAAAACTTATTGCACCGTGTTCTCCAACAGGAGCAGGTGTGGACACAGTGGCCCCCACCACAGGAGCCCTGCTGGGAGTCCATACCCAGGACTCCTATCTCTCCTTTCTCTGTACTCCTGGGCCCTGGGGCTAGACTGGTTTCTGAATTAATGACTTTGATAGGCAATTATCACCAGAGATCATTAGTAGGTATTAAGTGGCCCTTTTCAAGTTGGTGTCCTTTCCTTTCCCAACCCTTCTCAGCAACTCTTCATCAGACTCAGAAACCACCTCCGGTCTGGCTCTGGGGAGTGCAGTGTAGCATGTTGCTGTGTCCTTGTGTGACCTGTGATCAGAGCTCATTGGCCCTTGAGAGAAGACCAGGCCACACAACTTCAGCCTGGTTAAGATCCAGAACACTGATTGTGGTTTCTAGAGACTGTGGATCACTGGCTCCTCCGTAAAGCTGACAGATGTAAGGGGGCTGGCATGTGTGCTACAGGGGTCTCCCTCTCCTTCCTTTCCGAGGCCTCCATAACATAGTTCCTCTTCCCCTAGCCCTTCTTGCAGTATCCAAATTTCAGAGGACACAGTCTTTCTCCCGTGGTGTTTCCAGGTCCTAGCAGAGCTGGCCCCATGCAGTCACATGCAAAGAGCTCAAAGTTGGCATCTGGTATGCCAAGGAAGATGACCACTGCCAAGGTGGTGGCTGTCCTCTCTGACAAGCTGGGTGACAAACTGCCTCTTTTGGGGCAAGATGACTCATTTCTGCTCAGGCTCTCCATGCAATGTGTTTTCTCTGTGTGCATGTGTTTTCTCTGTGTGCACGTGTTTTCTCTGGGTACATGTGTTTTATCTATGTGCATGTGTTTTCTCTGTGTGTATGTGTTTTCTCTGGGTGTATGTGTTTTCTTTGGGTACATGTGTTTTCTCTGTGTGCATGTGTTTTCTCTGTGTGCATGTTTTCTCTGGGTACACGTGTTTTCTCTGTGTGCATGTGTTTTTTATAACTTAAAGCCTGGGTAGCCTGGGAGGAGTCTTCAATTATAAAGGGTGAGAATAAACCAAAACACTGGGTTACTAAGTCACTGTTAGGGCATGTAAGCTTAAAATATGCTCCTCCTCACGGATCTATCACTTCCTTTTTGTGGATTTGACAATTAATGAAGGAAGAAGACCCTGGTGGTCACCTCCGGCTCCCGCCCGGCTGTGTCAGCGGCCCTGACAGGGAGAGGTCGCTGCCTTCACCACGCAGGTTCCTAATTAGATCTTGGCTCCATGCTCATTATTAATGGTCCATTTCTTTGCTACTTACTCCTCTGCATGTAACTTCTGCAAATTAAAACAGAAACCTCTAGACAAATGAAAACATGTTTTATTTACAAGAAAAGTCTGTACACTGTGTACACATAAAAATATACAAAACCAAAATAGAAAATATTAAAGTGTTAAAATGTGTACAAACACTTTTAAAATGCAACTTCTGGAAAACCTCAAACCTTAATTAATCGGAAGGGTACACATTGCAAGTTTAAAAATTATCATACAAAAAAATACCCAAAACTGTTACAAAAGTTCACTGGTTTCCACTGGAAGAATTTTGTAAGTATTTTATCTAAAGCAAAATAGGATGCATGTTATAAATGCTAGATTTTATCACACGAATGCTTTTACCCAGTTAAGCTATTGTCCACAGAGCCAATAAATGTTTCTTCCCCTAATCTTGTAAAAGCCATGAGCTAGTGATAAACTTCAGAGTTCAGAGTTACAATCAGGTTTCCGATGAAGATCCAATATTAGGTAGTGATTCTACCTTCATAGTGCCTTTAAAATATTTCCCTTATGCTTCTTGTTTATCATAGTTAGACAATGTAGAATGCATGTGTGGAAGGGGTAGAAGATCATATTGTAATAGAAGGATGTATAGCATATGTTTCCTTCTCTTAAAAAATTAGTGTTTGCATAATTTAAAAATTTACTGTAAAGGTTACATCATAAAAGTTAATGAAAAAGACAATATAAAACCAACCATGTGTGTAGATATGTATATATGCAATTATATAACTATATCTACATGCACACTTTTATATTAAGAGTAAGAACTATATCAATGTCTTGAATTCTTCAAGTTTCATTAACTTAAACTTGTACAGAAGACACTGGATTAGTTTCCTCTTACTAAAAGACTTTGATCATTTAATAAAACAAGAACCAGAAATTATGTTTTATTTCCTTGAGCTATCAGAGGAATCCCTTCCTTTACCAAGAGTTTAAATAATGCCCGGGTGGCTGAATCATGCAGTTATTTCATAATGGAAATATCCAGAGTTTCAAAGCCCAGTTCAACTTCAGGATCGTGTTGGCAGGCAGTGAGCTTCTAAACAGAGCTGCTCGTCCATCTGTTGTATGGCACAGGGGAAGAATGAACCACCCAAAGGTCAGAAATGGGGACATACTGGGACACTGTGTGCCTACCCACAAGCCCCCAGCCCCACGCAGCCCCCTTTGTCTGTCTTTCCACAGCTAAGCAGCAAGGAGCCAGTTGCCCTCAGCCACAGACACTGTGTCTAGTGATGGGAAAACCTGGAGAACTTTGATCATGCTCCATCACAGAGTGTGGCGCATCTAAGACAGATGCCACTTAACCCATCCAGATAGCCCCACTGGTCCTAACCAGTGGACAGAAGAGTCTCCCACACCAAGGGACAAGTAGAGACACATGATCGGGAGTTGGGTGCAAGTGGGTATCATTACTGGTCTCCACAAAGACAGAGGGAAATGACCTTGAACAGCGGAGGGCTGTGACTTGGGCTAGTGCTAAGTGCAGAGGCACATGTGAGACCTTTGGAGGAACACAAGGATTTCCTCAGCTCTCCTCACTCCCCCAGGACAGCATGTTCTGCAAGGGGCAGAAGCTATCTCTGGGAAGTCAGTCTCACTGCTAACCACTCCTCGGAAGGCCATGTGTCTACTGGGGCTCAGAACACAGGAAGTGAATCAATGTCTGACAAATCTCCACCCTCAGGACCAGAGAGTACCAGAAAGAGCCTTGAGGATGCACAGCAGGATGCAGTTGTGAGGCCTAACGATTTAAACTTAAACTGCGGACTGTGCAGCCAGCGCTGCATCCACACACACAAGTGCCACATCTCCTCAGCGTTCAACTGATTCTGAGTCCTAAGACTTCTTTGAGCCACAGTAAATTCACAAATTTTAATTAAACTTGCATTATGCTCATCTGTTTTCCTTGCAACTCCATGAAACTGAAAGTACTCTTTTATCAGTACAGGCGCCTCCATAGAATGCCATTTAAAAATCTCGGGATTGTTTCCTGGAGCCTTTGAATTTGAATATCTACCTGGACCCCAATTAGTAATTTGTTAACCAAATTCTCATTCTACCAAAGGGGGACCTGTCGTGGATAATAAGGGCGTCCATGAGTGAAGCCACTGGGAAGATGATGAAGTGGTGGGCATCCAAAGTGGCAAGGCTTGGAAGGTCTAGAAAGGCTCCTGGACTTTGGGGGGAAAACTCATCTTGTCAGCACCTCTGGCTGCCTCCTTCCAGAGCTGAGAAGTTTCTATCCACAGAAGTGTGTGGATATGACCCAGCTTTTTCCGGAAAATTAGGGAGAAGCAGGTTGCACAGTGTCTACTCAGACATAATTTAACGCACAAGATAAAACCACCCACCCCTCTGCATAGACTCGGTGAGAAAGCTCCGCGGATGGACCTTTATTAGATAATATCTAATAAACAAAAACTTTCAATGGTTCCCACTTCTCTCTAGGAATAAAGGGACACCTGTGCCTGTTATTCTGCTCAGTAAAACAACCAAGGAGAAGCTTCCAGTCTCAGAAAACTATTCTTACTCATGGCAGTCAACCCGAGAGCACTGGAACCAGAAAGTCTTTGTCACTAGACTCTCCCGACAATCACACACCTTGCAAGGGAGGCTGCTGCTTTAATTTAGCCGCTGCCACTGGCCTGAAGCTGAAACTATGCTACTAGGACATGTTGTGGTTCATTGTTGAAATAATAAAAGCGTGTGTAATTAAGGTATTCTAAAATGTATCTATTGCACCACCAAAAATCGCTCAGGTGTCAGTGACAGAATTTGAGGTTAAAAAGCCTCGTATTGCCACCAGGCTGGTCTGAGCATCTCCTTTGCCTCTCTCACCATTGGAACAGGTATGATTTTCCTTGTTAAAGAGCAATGCTTTCACACATTTTTATTGAATTTTATGGCTTTGTCATGCTTCTGACAGAAAACATACCTGTTAGAACCAGGATTGGGTTCCGAAACACTTGTCAGTAGGAAGAATTAGCTGTCGGGTTTGTAATAGCTGCTAAAAACCTGCAGGAAGTCCCATGAAAAAGGCCGATGCGCATTCCCTGCAACCTGGGGCCAAGTTCCAAAGTCCTTCCTTCTAGTGGGGAAGGATAGAGTGGCTGTCTCTCGCATCCCTTGCAGGGCCATCCCACTGCCACACCTGCAGTGGAGACCCGCAGGCCAGGGAAAGTGGAAAAGCCTCCACCTCAGACACTCTGTGCCCCCTGGGTGATCCTGCAGTGGGCCCAGAAATACTGCAGGGGTCAAGGGCCTCCTCGGTATGGCTGTTTCTTGGACTAGCATTCGGCAGGTTGGGGTGTGAAGCGGGGAACTTGGCCACCTGATGTGACCTGGGAGATTTCTGTTGTTTGATTCGTCTGCGCCATGACGCAGATGTTCACCAGACAACGGAGGCTCTTTAAGGATGACTAAGCCTGCAGCCCCAGCCACCCTGATAAAGGGCAGCCCTGACCTAACAGTGCCAGCTATTCCCCAGGTATCGGACCCAGCCACCCACGGTTTTCTGTTTAGGTCTTTTCTTGCTTTTTTTTTTCATTTAAAATTGCATTTCTATACTCAAAATACTAAAAAATACTCAATGGTTTGGCAGAGAAGAATTCTCATGGCCACCACTACATTACGGTTCAAGACTCCATACAGCACTGTCTAGGATCAGCTTCCGGTGTCCTCTGCGACTCTGAGGAAGGCAGTGGTACCTTATTGCACATGGGTTCCCCAGGGTCCTCCCTAAGAGTACGCGTCCCCAGGGTCGGGGTCCGGGCACCGCGCTGTGCGGAAGCCCGGCAGCACCACCTTGCCCTTGCGGTGCAGGTCGGCCTGCGAGCCCGTGTTGAGGCGCTGCACCAGCAGTTTCTCGAAGAGCAGCGGGTGGTAGGCGCCCAGTGTGCAGGCCGCGTCGTAGTACAGCTCGTGGTAGTGGCAGAGCTCCGTCTGGCGCACGGACGGGATGTACTCGTACACGTGCACCTCGTCGCACATGGACATCATAATGACGATGCCTAGTAGGGAGGAAAGGAGCTGGTTAAGCGAGCAAGGAAATCCCAACCGTGTTTAGGGGAAGTTGCAGAAAGGAGGCCCAGAGACACCTGACTTCCTGTTGTCTTTACACTTGCAATATCACGACTTCCACCAGGGGGCGTACAAAGGTCCTGGAGTAGTGGTGGTGGAACAGTCTCGCAGACTTTCACCAAGCGTGGTGATTTCCCTGGCCTGTGCTTGGGACAGGACTGCTCCTTGCATCTCACAGCCGCGCCCTGCCCTGGGCCTAGCTTACTCGCTGACTGCAGGCCTGTGTTCACCGCACCGGCGCCGCTGTGAATTCTTACTCGGCCCTCACATCCCAGGTTCCTCATTTGGGGATTCAGAGAGGAAATATCTGGAAAGAAAACTGCACCTGCATTGAACACATACAGGGATTTTTGCCCTTGTCATAATTCCCTGAACTACCTCTGTGGCGTTAACATTGTGTGAGTTATTTTAAGTCACCCAGAGATGACTTAAAGTGCGAAGGTTGTGAACATCAGTCCAGATCACCTTAAGATTTAAGTATCATTAGATTCTGCCCCGCAAGCTGAAAAGGCAGCCAGCTCTGTCTGGTACCAATGCACGGACTGGGATGGAGGCATTTTCAAAGAGAGAAAAAAACTACATCTAATTCATTGGTTATATCTGAAAGAGAGAAAGGGAGATTTATGATACCAAAGGAAAAGAATATTTACTACTTTAAATTTTTCAATCAGTATGGTTAATCCATTTGGCATATGCATACTGCACATTTTAATTTTCTTAAGGCTATTATTGGCACATAAATTTGCATTTAAAATTAGACTATCGTATAATAAAAACTGTAAATCATTATTAAATGTGGTTAACCTATACATCAGTTTTTCTAAGAGTCTGTAATAGCACTTAATCGGCCCTCAGAAAGCTGAAGAGTAGAATTCTTCAGGCTCTGCAGCAGGACCTGTGTAGTTTGGAGTGTGGGGTAAACGGCCAACAGGGTATGTGGGGAGGCAGGACAGGCGCTGGGAGGACAGATCCAGGAGCCTCCGCAGTGACCTTTGATATTCCTCAAGGTGGGCCCAGGGCAAATCTCTGGGATTGGATAAACTTTCTTCCTCAAAAGATACGCTGAACTAAAAATCTTACCTCTATATTTGAAGATGGGAACAAGGCATAACCATTTTATAATGTCCTAAAAGTTATGTGACTCTTACCCCGGGATCTCCAGAAGGTACCGAGGACCTAGGTTGGAAGATTTGACCCCAGGACCACAGGGTCCTGCATGTGGCTGCACTCAGTGGCACACTTTAGTATGGGAGAGGATGCAGACCATGATCAGCAAAGCAAAGGTGCAGGCAGGAGGCCCAGGGGAGGCCAGGCACAGTCCTCTGTCACAGTCATGGGATGCCTTCCATTCCCCACTGGTGAACTGTGACAGCTGCACGGATAGAATGCACCCCTGAGTCCGTGTGATGGAACCCTGGTCCCCAGTGGATGGTCCTGGAGAACTGGCTATGCAGTGGGGCCTCGTTATGAAAGGAACCAGCATTCTTATAAGTAGAGACATGGTCGATATCTCTCCTGGTGAGGTCACAGTGAGAAGGCAGCCATCTCCAAGGGAGGAAGAGCTGCTAGCAGGAACTGGCCTGGCTACACACTGACCCTGGCATTCCTACCTCCACACCTGTCCAAGGGGAGCTTCTGCTGTTTGGTCATCCAAAGGGACTAAGGAAGGCACCTCCGAAGCACCTCAGCCAGGGAGGCTCATCAGGAACACACACTTGGAATGCTTACTGGGTGCTGCTCACACAGTATCTGCTTGGTGCGTCCCCAAGTCCCTGGCTCTTAGGAGGGACAAAGGACTCACTGTGAGCCACTTGGCTGCAGCTTCAGCAGTATGGGTGCGGGGAATCCCTCTTATCACTGTGGATGTGGAATCCCCAAAGCCAGGCTCCCAGCCACCAGCCCAAAGCCGAGAGGAGAACGGTTAAGCCCTTCATAGCAAGCCTTCCCTGCGTGGACACCAGGTGTGTCTATACTCAAAGCCTTCACAATCCTCTCCCCACCAGACTGACTCAAGGACTTCACATCTGGTCATGTGAAAAATGCTGTTGATTTCTTTTCACATTTCCTCTCTCTCTCTGCTTAGATTTCCTGAGATGTTGGAAGAGTACAGATTGCCTCATACTAGGTAATTCAGTAAAGAATAACTTATACAAATCACTTAAGGGAGTTGTAAGTGAAATAATTTCATTTCCTAGCTATCCAAATTAGTTACTGTCACCACTTATAAAAGTTGGACTGCTTTCAGTATGGAGTTGGACTTTTTGAAAAGCAGATGAATGTGAAAGGCCTTTGATGTATTCTTCTTCTGCCGATAAGGTGGCAGCCAGTCAATGAGCTGAGATCTTTAAACAGAATTCTCATGGTTCTTAGGTGGCCAAGTTGTACAGATGAGTCTATATAGCAATTCATCAGGAGACAAATAGCATTACTATTTTCCAGGCAATTACCATCCACGAGGCATCTACTTGCCAAATTGTATGTTTTTAAATATTGTATAATGTGACATAATTATCAAACTAATTAAAAGCATTTCAACTTGTCTTCGTAAAATGTCATGTTACATGATTCAGTATAATTAGCAGATGGACACTTATTTATTGGCTACAAAACCTGGACGAGAAGCACACTGGAACCCTTGTTCAGCATTGCAAATCCTGAAGGCATGAGGCTCTCTGCAAACCCTGACTGCATGCATGTACAGATGCACATGTTGTATCATCGGAGTCTGGCGGAGCTGAGTCACTTTGCATCGAGCTCCATTGGGATTTCACCACAATATGGTTGCTTTTCACCTGGCAGAATATTTAAAACAGCACCCAAACTCATTAAGGATAACAGATTTTTCTTCCTGATGAAAATACCCTTTCACAAAATGGCAAGACGAGTTATAGATACGAGGCAGAACATATTTCATGCAACAGAGGGAAATAGTCACTGATATCAATTCTAATGTCCACAAACATAATTCATATGTGAAGTCAATGAGGAGTTTCTGAGAAAGTCCAGTAGAATACGGCTGAACACGCTTCTGCAGAAGTAGTAAAGGTTGAAGCTGAGTGTCCCAGGTGAAGGGAAATCTCGCAGCTGTTCTGTGACTTCTCCACAAATATGGCACCAGCCCAAAGCCAGAGGACAAGCTGTCAAGAACTCCACATAGGACTTCTTAAAGAGATTAAGTGACTTTAAAGTGATATTTCCAGAAAACGTCTATGATTTAAAGATAGATTGGAAATGTAACCTTGATATAATAAAGTAATAATTTGAGAAACATCCACTACATTAAAGAAAATAACACAATACTTGAAGGCCACTTTGAAATCTTTGGATTGCATTATTTGGTTCATGATTTACAGGAAAATGAAAAAAGCTGCAATGAATTTCACAAAGTCACAAATAAATAGGGATGTTAAGTGGCTTATTATTTGGTGTTGATTTCTTGAGTTTGGATGATATATTGGGAAATTAGATCACAAAATGCATATGAAATGGAAAAGAAAGGAAATTATGAGTTATTTTTAAACATATTACTCTTGTGAATATATTAAATGCACTGAAATTACAGTATCTGCCTCTGTGAATTTCAGAAACATACTTTATAGTACAACCCAAAGAGGCTGCCTTTGAAGAGAGGGTAGGGTGTCACTGGCTTCTACAATGAGAAGTTAGCCACTGAACCCTGTATGCAAGCTGGCGTGAGGATGAGGATGTTGGATGGGACACCTGGCTGCACAGCCTGCCGGCCTGATGCACCTGGGGCCCGCCAGGTTTTCCTAGACACCTTCCACATGCAGGTGGCAAGCAGTCTGCCAGGCTTCCTGACCCCAGGTGGGCAAGCTTTCCATCCACAAAAGATATGTAACATCAGGAGGGCAAAACAGAAGCTGTGGGATTCCCAAGTAAATCATTCCTTACTCTGCCTGCCTACAGCAGAATCAAAATGACTTCACTGCACGAAACACCAGGATAAAACCTCTACATGTCCAACTCAGGTCAAGGGAGAGTCAGGTTCCTTACAGGGAGCACAGAGCCTTCTCTGAAGGACTGAGGATAAGGAACCGAATGACATGAAAACTCTATTCCAAAGAAACTAGTCTTTGTGGATCTTCTAGAATACCCTGTGGCCTACTCTTAATTTTAAAACAACATGTGCCTTATAATGGGGCTGAATACCCTGCCCAGACTCTGGAGAAGCAGTGGGATATGTGGAACAGCTCCAGTGTGTTCCCTAGTCCACCTCTTTCTGCAGACCCCAAGGACAGATGTGACTCTGATTAGAAATGCTGGTGGTTAATCCCAGGAAAGGCCCCTACCAGGGCTCATCTACAGAAAGTCATACCCTTTGTGAGGCACCGGACCTGCTGGGAGTTTATCTTGAAGAAATAAAGGGAGGGAAAGTTTCTATATTACATAGAGAATAAACCTATGGTATGTATTATTAGTACATGAACCTCATAATGGCTCAACGTAAGTATCTGCTGAGACTGAATATTCTGAAACAACTGAACTGCTCGATGACTAAGGAAAGGCGTAAATGAAGATACACTTATTTGATGTAATTGAATGGCCCCTGTACTATCAAAGAAGTCCATAGCCCATTTCTTCCTGTGAGAGAGCATCAGGATGACATTTTAGGTGAGACACCTCACAATTACATTAACTACTAGCTATTGTGCCCCTACCCATGATGACACTAAGTCAAAAGGACTAAGTCAAAAGTATCTTTGTCTGTGGGTGGAACTCGGGCTTAGCAAGGTTCTTGGCTCAAGATGACTCACCAAGCTGAGTTGGGGGAGGGGGTAAGATGTTCTCTTGGTCTCTGCAGTACAATAAGCCAGACTGATTATGTCAAGAGGACTGGAGTCCAAAGATGACAGCTCGACCTCCCATTCCCAGCTCATTCATTCAGTCAGCAGATGCTTCCTGTCTGCCTGTCCCGTGGCATTTGGACAGTCAGGTCCTAGTGCAGGGGCTCCCGCACAGCACCAATGTTCAGATCTCAGTGTGGTCCCGACTTCGAAAAGTATATATTAGAACAAAACTGGTTGTACCAGGAAGGAGCTGGGGTGTTTGGAGTCCATTTAGAAATGTTTAAACAATTAATTAATAATGTTATTTTGCCTCTTTTTACAAGGTCTGCCAAGGTCTAGGTGATTCTTCAGAAAAGCTACAAAGTAAGACAGTGCTTCTTTAAGGTTTGGTGAAACCTCTGGATCCATATGCTTTTGTGGATAAATAATATCTCTGAACTTCCTAGACCAGTGATGACAGACCTTTCAGAGGTGAGTGTCCAAATGCAGCCCCACATCCACTATGCATTACAAAGTGGCAGCATGGAAATTAAACATGAATATCGAGGTTTTAGTTCAGAAAGAACAACACAAACATTCACTCTTTTGCCTCAAAAGAAAAACATGCTTGCCAGAGGTTTGCCACCACCATCCTGGACATACATGTTCATACAGTGGGATTTCTTAAAACCGTGTTCAAGTTCTCACAGATTTCCATGTAATGACCCTATTACCCAAAGTCAAAATATATTTTCAGAGTTATTTTAAAATGTCTTGAAAAATAATAGTTTTGGATTCAGTTTGCATGTTTAATTCAATAAACATTCACCTCTCTAATGATGAGTGTTCAAAATATTTTGTTAGGGAGAGCTGCTCAATAATAAGGGGTTTGATGTTGAAAAGCAAAAAACATAATTTTTAAATATTCATTTAGAAATTTGAGAGGGACAACTTCAGTATACATATAGATATTAAAACTTTAATAACATATCTTATTAATATTAAAGTGAGTATATAATGAAAGTATAGTTTAATTCACTTATCTGAATACATATTTACATTTTATCATTATGACCATTCACATGTTCACTAATGCTGTGATTATTTAAAAGGCATAATAAATTATTAATTTTGATAAATTATCTCTGTATGTGACTACAGAGCCCTGAAACAATATGTTCTTCCAACAGCATTTTGCTGAAGGGGCTTTTAGCATTCTCTTCCATCAATGTTAGGGCAATATGAGCCTGAAATCCTATGATCTTTTTGTTCTTTCAAAGCAGAAAAAGAAGTTCTATATGAGAAGTCAAACAAAAAATTTGTTCGGTTGCAAACTAAAAGTTTCTGTTTGTAACCTGATTTCATGAGGAAGCCCGACTTTCTTCTTCACTGGAAATGGCGATCAACCCACCAGACCAATTCTGATGCCAAAAGATCTACACTTGCTAGCAAGGAGCTTGCAGATTAGTGTCTGAGCAGAAAGTGCATCTGATTGGCCTTCCATTCTAATTTTATGGTTTCCCTTGTCCCAGAAGAACCACACACACACACACACACACACACACACACACACACACACACGCATAAATCCAGCTTCACACCAAGCAAGCAAAGGCTGTGAGAGATCTGCGAGCAGTAGCGGTCACTGATAGAACTATACTAAGGGTTGCTTGTGAAGATACAAAAACAATGCTACGCTTCCTGAGTGGAAGCTGTTGCCGAATGCCTTCATCTGTCTATGCTGCCTTTAAACTGGGTAACTTATAAATAATAGAAATGTATTTGTCTCAATTTGGAAGACTGAGAAGTCCAAGAGCAAGGTACCAGCATATCCAGTGGCTGGTAAGGACTCTGTTTCTGGTTCAGTGATGACTACCTTTTTTACAGTGTCTTTATATGGTGGGAGGGGTGATCAAATTTTGGGGTCTCTTGTACTCTGGCCTTAATCCATGAGGCTTTAGCTTTCATGACCCAATTACTTCTCCAAGGCCCAGACCCAAAAATCTATCACCCTGATGGCTAAGATTTCAACATAGGAAACCGGGACAATCTAAGCATTCAGTTCAATGTATTGAATTCTTTGAGCCACTACCAGTGAGAGCAAGGTGGTGTGAAATCAGTGAATGCTGTTGGAAGTAGGGTCTGGTTGGAAGACGTGGGTTCTTGGGATGTGACCTGGAACGGTATATCCCCCTTTCCTGTTTCTCCATGTTCTGCCTTTGTGGGGTTGAACATTTTTTTCCTCCATCATATCCCTCTGTGAACCTGTTTCTGCCATAAACCAAAACTGTGAGTCAAATTAAACCTCTCCTCCTATAAGTTGTGCATGTTGGGTATTGAGTCTCAGTGACAGCAAAGCAACTGAAACAGATGTTGATACCAAGAGTGGCCTCACTGCTATGATTATACCCAACCATGTAATTTAGAACTCTTTGGATATAGTTTAGGGGAGGAATTTAAAAACGTTTGACAGTGCCAGCTAGAAAAGTCCTGAAATGTTGTAAGCCAACCTTAATGAAAGACTCTGTTCAGATTAAAAACACCAGAATGCTGATAGAAATATGGATAGGAAGAACTAGGCCTAAAAGATTTCTGTTGCGATCAAAGATTTCACTATCAGACGGACTATAGCCCATGTGTTTTATGCTCTTGTAGAAAATCTGTCTACATTTTGCCCACGTTCTGAGACTTTCAGCAAGACTGAGATGAAGGACAGTGGGCTAATTAATATGGTAGAGGAAATTTAAAAGTCTATCAATTCAGGCTGTAACATAGGAACCATGTGCTGCCTTCAGGCAGATCTACAGTGAAAATCAATAATACAACCAAAAGATGAAAAGTCTATAGTTCTATTAGAAGAGAAGTCCTTCCTGCACAGTTAGGGATCTGGAGGGCAGGGTTGTTGAAAAGATTAATATTAAAAAAGCCAAATACATTACATAAGAACAACGGGAAAGATGCTTTGAAGGCATCTCAGGAATCAGAAGAAAAGTCAAGTGTGCAAAACTCTAAAGCTTCCTTTGAAAAGAGATCCTCAAATAGCTCAGCTTATTCAGGCCTGTAACGGGGAAATGTTTCCTTGGGTCCATCCATCCAGGCTCTCAGAGGCCACTACAGCTATGATCCAATGCAGCCTGACTGTTGCTCCATCTAGCCGCAGATCTTGGCATCATAGACATAGTAGTGGTTTTCCAGGAATGCAGAACATGAGAGTTGTGGTGGCTGGGAGGCTTCTACCTAGATTTTGGAAAAAGGCCTGGGAAAGCCATGCACTGTGCCATAAGAGGGTAGTTTGCGAAGCTGTAAGAGCGAAGTCCTCTACAGAGACCTCATAAAGATGCAGAAGCCAAGAATGAGAAACACCAGCTGAAGAAAACTGCAGCCAGTGAGCAAAGCTTCCCAGACAGCAAGGCTACGAAGGCTGCAACCAGTAATATCGTAAAGGTGGGGTTACCCATGCCCTTTGCAGCTCACATTTCACTGCAATTTGCCTGGATGCTAAACACAGAACTACAAAATTTAATGTTTGCTTTGTTGGATCTTCACCTTGCTTTGGTCTCATTCCTTTTTATCCTTTATATCTCCTATTTGAAATGGGAATATCTACCCTGTGCCTCTGTATGTTAGAAGTATTTAACTTTCTTTTTAAAAACTTTTAAAAAGGCTTACAGTAAGAGTTTGCCTTGAGTCTCAGAGGCAACTTTGAACATTTCAGCAATGCAAGAACTGTAAAGACTTTGGCAACTCCTAGAGATGGACATCGCATTTTGTGTGATGAGAAAAACATAAGCCTTTTGGGGGCCAGAGGAGGAATGTTATAGTTTAGGTCTAGAATGCATCTTAAAAGCTCATGTCCTAAGAGGTGAGGTTTGGAAAAGTGATTGGATCATGGAGGCACTGATCAGTATGTTAACTACTGATGAGGTCAAAGACAAATATGCTGTTAGCAGTGGGATTGGCTGGTAGAGGTCGGCCACTGCTGTGAATGGAAGGGTTTATCTCCCTCTGGGCTTTGAATTTAGGCCCAACAGAAAGCTTCACAGCACCTGCTGGACTTAGGTGCACAGGAACATCTCCCTGGGGACTTGACAACCCTCAATCGATTTCCTTAAAGAGATATCCCTGTGTTCCACCTTCCCACCACCCTCTCTTTTACACATCCTACCCTCCGGTGAGGAAACATCATCCCTGGTTTTGGAAACCAGAGTGATCAGGGTAAGGGTGTTTCTCTGTAGACGAACCTGCTGGTAAAGAAGATGAGTCCCACACTCATGCTACCTGGCTCAAGGTTGTTCTGCTGCTGGGCACTGGGCTGCATACACAGGGATGCCTAATCCTTCTCAAAGGCTCCAGTAGAGGATTGGTTTAGGAGCCGAGGTTGAAGGCCAGCATGTGAAATAAGCAGACACTGACACAAGTTAACACTCCTCAACGTATCCTCAGAGCACACAGTGTGTCTGGAGAGCTTTTTGATAGCAAAAAAAAAAAAAAATTGCTTTTCTAAAAGTTCTATGGCAGACTGAGACATGGGTACCTCATTCCCCTGCTATCAAAGAAAGTTTGAAAAATGCTGAGACAGACTGCACAATTAGCTTATTTCTAGTTAGGTTCAAAGAGGAAGAATAAAGTACGATTGCATCAAGGGCACGTGAGTTGCTGGTAAAGCTGCCCAGGTTGTCCCCACACCTGCCTTCTCCAGGGCTGGCACACCCCATGGTAGCATGACCGGAACTTGTGGACCTAATGACGCCACACCACAGCCACGGCACAGCTCGCCCTGTGGAACTGCATGATTCTTTGTCCTTTTGCTGTTTTCTTTTCTTTTCTGATTGGCAGACTTGGCTTCCTGGGATGAGGAAAGGCTGTCTGACTGTGCCATGCAGTACTGTAGATCCCAGGAGCTCCTGTTGGTGCAGACTCAGAAATAGGAGATATCTGCTTGTGCCATTCAAATTAACTGAAATTTAAAGTCACATGTGGCTTACAACTGTGTATTGTATTAGTTCCAGCTAGAAAATAATAATGATTGCTCACTGGCCTCACGGTCAGCATCCTCAGAAGGTTCTATTATCATTTCTGTTTCTTCCCTGAGGCTTTTGAGTGCCAAAGGATTAAGCAACATGCCCAAGGTCAGAGAGCTAGCAAGTGGCAGAGAAAAATCCAGGGAAATCCAGAAAGCCCAGATCTGCTCTCACAGTAACAATGAACAGCAATCACTCTTCACACAACAGAAGCCTTAAAGTTACCCTGAATCTTGGTGAGCTCCAGGCTGTCTGTAAACAGTGAGGAAAGGAAGTGGCTGTGGGTAGCATGATTCTTCAACACACACACAGACACAATGACACACAGACACACACACACATACACACACACGCAGGGGAAGGCACTTCTCTTGGCTTTGACAATCTAAATCGAGCTATTAAAACTATGTCCGTGCTAATTATATCTGATGACTCCCAACTTCTGCTCTCGTCTAATTCCACTCACAGGAACTCAAGGAAGCATATGAAAAAGTCTTTATTAAACTTCTGCCATGTCTTATTACGCTTTGGAAGCATTATTCTCTCCTACCTTAGCGTTTGCTCACAAGGCAGATTATATTTTCTTTCCCAAATCAACAGGAAACTGCACCAAAAAATGAAGAATTACAGACCTCAGGAAAAAAAAATGATTTGGAAAGACAGGGTCAGAGGAGTGACACTGTAAGAAGGGAAGAGGAGGGCTCAAGGGAGCTAATGTACAGCCAGCTGGAATACTCTGCTTGGGCCCTGGGTAGGTATTGCAGCATTTGAGTGTTCTGAACCCGCTTCATAATATGACAGCTACCTGCAGGCCACTGTGTGCCCCGCACCCACCCTGCCAGTACCTTTCCACACAGCCGCTTTGTGTTCTTGGGGGCCATGCAGCCCTGGAGGGTGCAGGCTGCAGATTCACTGAAATGAATGTCTTCTGGTTCAGTTGTGGACTCCTGTATTTCCAAGGGTCTAAGATATGCCTTCAGATCACCCTTCCCAGGTAAATCAAAGTAATAATGGCCAAATGGGCAACGGACAAAGAGTGGGATAAGACCACAAATCTGGAGGACCAAAATCTGTCTGAGAAAATAATAAGCTGAGTATGATTATCTTCTCCATAAAGCCTGCATTTGAATGAGAGTGTGTGGCCCTGGATGAGTGTATGGTGGGACACAGGAGCCAGGCTTGGCAGAGTCCTCACCCACCAGTGATCTGAAACCCTGTTTCCTCCCAGATTACATGCCCAGCTCTTGAGCCTGGCATTGCATAAGCAATGGGAACATGCGGGGTATTGGTTAATGAGGGCTCCCAGTCCTCCCTCCACAGGTCTCTGAGAGCTCCAGTAGAAAGTGGGATCCCAGATATAGCCCCTTTCTGTGCCACTTAGAATAGACAGTCTAATCCACACAGGTGTGGAGGCAGTAAGAAGGTCCTTGTGTCCCACCCTGAAATTCTGGAGCGGTCTGTCACACAGTCGTGGATATCTGGGACAGCATCGCTCTTTTCCAGGCTTCTTTTCCACCTCATTGCTAGTCACCCTTGCTGTGCAATGTGGCTACCTGTCCCTTGAGAAGGAAGTGGCACCTGTCAGCCCCCCAATTTCCCCATCGTTGCTCCACACTTACCAATGAAACCCGAGGATGGTGGGTTGGGCTGGATCCTCTCTTTTGTGTTCTCCTGGATAATATCCCAGAGCTGCCATATAAACTTAGGGTGCAGAATATAAAATGCTTGAGCCGGGTTTCTCTGACGGTGCTGGATATACGGGGTGAACAAGTTGTAATCGGGCTTCTTGTACCACTAAGGGAAAAAGAATTTAGTGAAGGACACGTGGTAACGAGGAGACAGGCAGCTTGTAGATTGAGAGGTCATGGGGCCAGTTTGGGGTAGGAGGGAGGCAGAGCCCATGATTCATCTCTGTCAGAGACCAGAGACTCTTGTTTGGAAGCGCATGCAAAGAGACACCAGGGTTCTGGTGCTGCATGTGGAAAGTGAGAGCAATGGCCTGGATACAGGCCACCAGAAGTTGCCTGCAAAGGGGCAGCATGTGGACACCTGAAGGTCAGTAGACCATATGGTGTCTGCAACCTCTGCTCACCTCTACCACAGTCCATGGAGACAGCCAGAAAGTACTTGTGAAGTGGGCATGTTGTGTTCTAATAAAACTTTATTTATAATGACAAATAGGTGCCAGATTTGGTCCCTGGCTATAATATGCTGATCTCTAGGCATAAAGCGTATATATTTAAAAGTAAGTTCTCCAAATTTCATTTTACAAAGGACAGAAAGCACCTCAGTGTGGCCCGGCATGAGGTATAGCACTGGAATCTGACCACAACAAAGACAAGGGACACATGTGTTAGAGCTCCTCTTCTTGGTTGGGCTGGTGGACACTTAGGGTATATGCACCTTCCAACCTGCAAGTGTGCACACACATTTATCATAGATGCCTGGTGTCACTCCAAGAAAAGAGGGAGAAGCTTGGCTCATGGGGCTCATGGGGCCCAAGCTCTCTTTAAGTAGATGCCACAGGTACATGATGGGCATGTATTCAGATCCCAACGAATCTTTCAGTTACAAGAACGTTCTGTGATTTCAATACCTTTGGAAATCATTAGACTAGAGTTTTTGTGGCAAATGAAGCCCCAGACAAGGTGGCATTGGCAAGGAAGGAAGGGGAAGGTTGGGACCAGGGTAGGAACATGTCTTTCCCCAGCCCTTCCTCCCACCCATGGTAGCCCAGCCTCTAGCAAGAGCCACATCCTTGTATCTGGGCACACATCAGCTGGGTTTATACCGTGTGCCTGGGGCAGCGTGCTTCCAACAGGAAGAAATGAGGTCAACTGGGCAGGGAGCTTCCTTCAAAAATGCACATCAAAGCCTTGTCGTCCATGCCTAGAGATGGAGCCCAGTCAGAGAGACTCTGAAAAATGCTCTGCAAGTGCCCCTGATGAGCACCTCCGTTTAAGAGCCATTAGACATCATGCAAGATGTCCGTCCAGCTCCAAGCTCAAGACAGCGGTCCTCACTCCGGGTCGGGCCTGTGCTCTCTTGCACAGCTCTCTCAGATTGTCCCCCATTACAGCAGCCAAGATCTATCCTCCACATTCTACCTGAAAAGCTTGTATATTCTCTGGCCCTGGTAAACCAAGTCGAGGACTTGCATTTGAAGGGAAGACAGTAACTGTTACTTGGTAAACCTCATTCATCTTCACCAGCCTCGTTCAACACCCTGCTCCCCGGCTTTGCCTTTCAGGTCCCACTAAAAGCAGCCCCAAGCTTGCTTAGCTAAGGTGACCATTTGCCTACAGTTTCCAAATACATACCCTGCTCAATGGCTAGCAATAAACTTGTTGCAACTTTACTGCAGGAAATCTACCTCTCTGAAGCCAAGGAGAAAATTAAGAAAAAGCAGAAACAGGACCCATATGAGTCACAATGAAATGTGGCTGCTCAAAGTTTAGATTTTCTTGTCAGTCCCTTCTCGTTTCATTTCCACTGAGTGTGTGGGTGATGTCACTATCACAGTGGAAGGGCTGTGAGATGAAACTGCCATGGTGTAATTGGGAATTTCTGAGCATTCAGAGATGCCTCATTTCCACTCATTCCTTCAGCCCAAGCACAGATCAGAAGCCATTGGAGAGGGTGCCGAGTCTGCTCCTGTTGATGGGGTCCACCCTGCATGCAACTACATGAGGCCAGCCAGGACCCTGGCCAGTTTCCTCCTCAGCCTCATGGCTCCTTCATCAAAGGCATCACGTGTTCCTGGGTGGGGCCATCAAAGAAACACTCACCAGGTAGAGATTGGATGAATAGGGAGCCGGGTCCCAGGCCACCAAAATGACGTCTTTATATAAAGAGCTGTCAATGAAGTGATACCCAGGGTTGGTCAGAATCTGAAACATACCAGAAAAGTCTTGTTAAAAACTGCTGTTTCGGGGCCGGGGAGTTAGCTCAGTGGTTCCGGCGCCTGTCTTGCAAGCGCAAGGGCCCGGGTTCGATTCCCCGGTAACCACATAACAATACTGGGTGTGGGACACCCAGCAGCAACCAGTACCACGTACCACAGTGCCGGGCGTGGTGGCTCACGCCTGTAATCCCAGCACTCGGGAGGCAGAGGCAGGAGGATTGTGATGTGAGTTTGAGGCTGAGCTCAGGGCCAGCCTGAACCACAAAGCGAGACCTTGTCTCAAAAAACCTAAAACAAAAAAACCAAACAAAACAAAAAACCAAAAAACTCTGCTGTTTCAAAAGCATATTTTAGAAGCAGGTGTAAATTAAGAGGAGGAATCAGAGCAAGAAGCAAAGCGTTCAGGCTGTCTGATCCCTCTGGGAGTGAGAGGCCAGCACAGCAGGCCAAGACACCTGGACATGCTCTTCCACTTTTACCAGCTCTGCACCATGTCTGGGGTCCAGGCTCCAGCCCTGAAAGTGTGACGCCCCAGCACTTCAGCCCCAGCCTTCTCCACGAGCCATGTCACGTGGCCAGGAGGCAGGGTTGTGGGTGTGGCCAGTCTGAGAGCGGAGACAGTCCCCAGAGGCTAGCCACTATCCTCCCGCTCCAGCTCACTCTGGCTCTTGTGATTAGTTAATTTCATCTGCCAATCATTTTCTTAAACTCATGCTGTGATTTTTTTTCACCATGATTAATACAGGCTTTCCTCATGTTACTTTTTCTAAGATTTGTATGTATCTTACAGGGGACCTAGATTTTAATGTGCTGGAATTTCTCCCCTCAGGGGTTGTTTTTTGTTTGTTTTGTTTTGTTTTGTTTTTGAGACAGGTTCTCGCTTTATAGTTCAGGCTGGCCCTGAACTCAGCCTCAAACTCACATCACAATCCTCCTGCCTCTTCTTTCCGAGTGCTGGGATTACAGGCGTGAGCCACCACGCCCGGCACTGTGGTATGTGGTACTAATTGCTGCTGGGTATGAGTCTCCAGACCCAGTATTATATAAGGTCACTGGGAATGGAACCCCAGCCCTTGCTCTTGTAAGACAGGCGCCAGAACCACTGAGCTAAATCCCTGGCCCAGGAGTTGCTATTAAATGAATGGCAGGTCTTTGTTATGGGACAACTTACCGGGAATCACTGACCACTTCATCTTTCCTACATATGACTAAAACTGTAGAAACTGTGGTTGTTTTGAGAATAATTCTGCTGTAAGTTCAGAAGACATTCTTATCAAGAACATGAAGCAATGGAGCACTTTCATTTTGCATCAAATGATTTCTAAGTAACTAAAATTTCAAGGACATCCATGAACCCTCCCTCCGATGTGGTGCTTTATTTTCCTCCCCTTTAACCCCAGTAATTTTTCCCCAGTTCTGGAGTTTTAATCCAGGGCCTTCATCCTAAGCTATAGACCCAGCCTTTTTAAGAGCCCATTTTTAAACTCTGAGACCAAGTCTTGCTAGTCACTAAGTTGCTAGGTTGGGCTGGAACTGGAGACGCTCCTCACTCAGCTTCCCAGAGTACTGGGATCACAGGTGTGCAGCACCACACTGGTTAACCTTGCAGTTCTTGCTATTATGATTTCTTCCTTTAATTGCCTTACTTCAAGTCACATGATGCAACCTGGCAAGTCTGTGAGAGTAAAACCACGCCCCTTTATGTATCCACCCTGACTTTCCTTTTAATCTTATTGACTTCTTCCTGCTTATATCATGTCTCCTTGCTGTTCCTCTACACTTCTCATCATGGAATCCTGGTAATCACAAGATGCACAATACTAAGCCGGTATGATGGGTCTCGGTAACTGGAGTTGAGCTATTTACCTATTTATCGTGGTCTCACCTGGGAGTTGATGATGCGAATAGTGGTTTTATTTCCAACATCCTTCTCATAACCACGCGTCGGAGCAGAGTTAAACCTCAACACTGCATCATGAGAATCTAAGGGCACATAAGCGACAATCTTACTCTTTCTCTGTGGGTCACATAATCTAGAAAAAAATGTTAAAGCAAACCTTTCAATATCCATAGCTACTCAGACACCAACAGTAAAGCTAAGATACCCACACATACATTTCACAGATATTTTACTGTCAATTTTGGTTGAGCTCTTTCTTGGCAGAGAGATTGAAATGAAAACAAATAACTGGACATGCATGATGGCATGTCCAGCTGAATGGAATGCGCATCCAAGGTGTCCCCAGAGTATGAGGCCTAGTCACACTGCTGCCTCCTCAGCATGTGTGAGCACTCCATGACACTCTGTAATGAAGAATGTGCCGAAGGACACATCCTCAGAACCTGTGCCCCGTAAGTGATGGAGCAGTGACTCTGTGCACTGTATGTAAACCCTTAATCATATGGGCCTGCTAGTTACACTTAGACACTTTATCTTCTCACATTCTTTGCAAGTCATTCTTTATATGCCATCCCCCCATGGTGCTAAAGTCGGGGCGCAGGAGGATCTACAGGGGGCAGGTGCTGTGCAGGTGGGGCTGCTCCTCAGGTCCTTGCTGTCCACAGAGCCCCAAGGTCAGGTGGACGAGTTTAAACCACCAGGGCTGCTGCCCTCACCAAAGGCAAGTGCACCCATCACTGGGTGAGAACCCTCACATGCTGGTCTACCTTACCACTTTCTGTAGGTTTATGCTTTTGAAGAAAGCTAGCCTCAAGGGTGTGGTGGCATGTACTGCAATCCCAGCACTTAGGAGCATGAGGCAGGAGGATTTAAGTTTGAGGCCAGCCTGGGCTACACAGTGAGACTCTGTTTCTGAAGAAAGGGAGAAAGAAAGGAAGGGATGGAGGGGGATGGGAGGAAGTGAAAGAGAGAGAAAGCAAATTTAAAAAAAAAGAAAGAAAATAAAAGTAATCCTGATTCCATGAAGCCTTTCGCCTGACTCTCCACCCAGAGGATAGGACCTGTGTCGCAGTGGCAAGGCTACCTGCTCTGCCCTGTACCGTGGTCTCCCGAACATGACCTGCACCTCACGTCTATAGCAGCTGCATCCCACTATCTACAGCAGCCTACACTTCACTCACAGCCCGATACCCCTGTGTCAGAGTCCTCTGGCCACCATGTGACAGGTGCTGTGAAAACTAGGTTCCCTGTCATGGGGGCCACAAGGAGACAGAAGGTGAAGGTGAAAATCGGGGTGCAGGTGCTGAGGATGAGGGTGGGGCTGGGTCCCCTCCTCCAGGGGAGGCTGTGAACATACCAGTGTGGCCATTTCGAGGACCCAGCCTGAAGCCAGCACAAATGAGCAGGGAGGGACTTCTTGGGCACTACCTCGGCTCTAGACACCCCTGCTCACGTCACCTTCAACTTCTTTTTTTTTTTTTTTTTGTCACCTTCAACTTCTGGTGATGCCTGTGCCACAGAGAGATGGAGATGCCATAGACACAGTGCTGTGCCTACCCCCACAGCCCTGCAGACAAGGCCACGTCGGAAGTCTTGGCCCCTGGTGGTGTCTCTTTCCCTGCTCCTGGAGTGGGAAGCACAGGAGTATGCACTGAGTCAGAGAGGACAAAGGCAGCCCAAAGGCAGTCACAAACCAGGGTGAGCACCACACTGGTCCTGCTCAGAACAGTCAACTCATGTGAGGTACTTGGCGAAGCAAAACCCTCCAGTAGGAGGAGAAATTGTGCCAGAGTCAACAAGACATGACCTGAAGGCCAAGTCTGCCCCCACCCTGTAGCAACGGAGACCGCCAAAGTATGACACAGACACATGTCCCTGTGCCTTCAGTCTGCAAGGGCTGAGCTGAGCTGTAGGAACAGACCTGTAGCTAGATCATAACCATGGGTCACAGAGCTGAGGGGCCCTAGCTTGCATACATGCTGCCAAAATACCCCTAGGTCCCCATGAGGGGTGCTGCTTTGCCTCATAATCCAACCATGTGCTCACAATTTTTTTTCCTGGCAATGAACTGCTTTATTATTTATTTTTATTAAACAGTGTACTGAATACTGTATCAATAAATCTCAGTGCTACTTGAGTCAGAAACAGGAGATTACACAAACAGCAGACTTCTTAGCCTCAGGGCCCCCTAATGAAAAAATGTGGATAACATTTCCTTAGAAAGTAGAATAGAAAAATTTTAAATTTTAAGTGTTAATTAATTCATGTATTAATTTATCTTTAAATATCATTTTAATAAAAATTAGTATATATATTTTTTAAAAGCCCAGTGAGACGGCTGGCATGGCTTATACGTGCGGGAGCTATGCCGGCTGAGTCTGCAGGGACAGCTGGTGTTGGCTCCAGGCTCCACGCAGCGTCTGCCACAGTGTGTTCTTTGGCTGCAGGGTGGTAGCCTAGGACACAGTGCCAGAAGGGGGCTATTTTAGGGTCCTCCCAGACACCGGGAGCACTCCTCTTTGATACTTGCCCAAAATCTGGTAAGTGCTACTTGCTAAAGGCTGGTAGCAATGTGGAATCTGAAAAATACACCAGTGAGCTGCTTTTGCCTAACCAGTTGTTCAGTTAAGTTAATTAAGCAGAAAGAGAGGAGGGTCTGCTGCCACGCCCTGACCTGCACCCCCATCCTGGAGGCTCCTTCTCTGGGTTCCGCTTGACTTACTTGTCTCTGTATAGCTAAGAGACTTCCAAAATGGTGATTTTTAAAAGAAGATTCCAACCAATAAGCAGATGCAAATTCAAGAATCCAACTTGTTCTGCTACATGAAGATCCACTCGTTTATCCTGCTCTTAAACTGAGTCTTTCGCCCACGCAGAATTTAGAAATATCAAGCAACAGTCATTTGAAAATTCTCCAGTGGGTAAGTTGGGTGGATCTTCCAAATCTTGGTGCCTTTCATCATCATGTATCAAAAGGCCCCACAGCTAACAGCCCCGTGGATTCTGTCCAGTTTCAAGGATTGTCACTTCCAAGCACATGGTTACAAGCTTGAGAAAACACCATCGATTATTTTCCTACAAAGGACAGGCTCACCTAATTCCTATTTGAACAAATACCTGCCGAATAGCCATGTGTGGCCACTCAAACCCGTCTGCTAGTTGCTTTCCAGGTGAGCAGGCGAGGAAGTGCTTCCTCCCTTTCTCCTGGTCATACAGGACCTGCCACCTGTGGGTTCAAAGGTCGATCATCCCATCTGCTTCACTGAGGCCTCCTGCAATGAAAGGAACCCTCTCCCGGGGACGCGCTTGAGTGAGAAATAGCCTGGTCACTCCTATCCCTGCCAGGCCTTGGGCTAAGGAAGCAACCCCATTATCCTCTGTCACTTTTGCACCTATGATGTAGAAACCAAAAGGAAGAAGGACAAGAGACCTGGGCATCACTCCAGAGCCAGTTTTCCCTGGTGGATCTGCAAAGAGTCCCTGGGGCCCCTCTCTGGATTTGAAGGGGAGGGAGCAACTCCTGAGAAGGCGGGACAGGAGAGGGGGCTCTGGGCTCAGAGAAGGAGTCAGCAGCAAGGCCAGGAAAGAGGTGCAGCCTGCATTTCCCAGCCACAGCTCTCTGGGAGCTGCGCTGCCCAAGGAGTAGCTGCAGACTGATCGTGTCCCCAAAAGCCTCATAGCACTGACATGTCCACTGTCCACCCTCCTGTGGCAGAGGCCACTAGCCTTGTCTGGAGAGGGAACCAGCAGAGTTCAAGGCTGCAGGGCAGATCTATGGAGGCCACCCGCCCCATGTCCTGTGAAGCTGCAGGAAGTGTAAGAGCCGAGCGCCTTTGCAGGCTGGTTCGGCTGTGAGAGTCTGGCTGGGCGCTGCCTGGCAACATGACAGAAGAGACCAAGCTGTCCACATGCACAGGAAGAATGGGTGGCAGACCAAGCATGGGAGGCCCAACAAAGCCCACGGCTGGAGAAGATGCTGCCAGGGCAGGCTCTGCTTGTCATCAGTACAGCAGCCAAGGGTGCCCACTCCTGGAAGATCGCTCCTGCCAGGCAGTGCCAGGCCACGGGCCTCACACACACAGGCAGTGCGTTGCTTTGCTCCACCCTCCACCCACCTCACCTCCTCCTCTTCAGTCAAAAATTGAGTAGGACCGCAACAGCCACCAGGGATCAAAGCCTTGGTAACCCCCCACCCCTGCATGCCACAGCACATGCAAGGCCAAGTCCGACCCTGGCTGTGAGGACCCTCATCCTGGGCAAGGTAGCAAGTTACATTTCTAGGGAGCAGCGTGCAGACAGAAGACAGACTCTGCCTGTCCTCCTGACTCCGTGGGCCTTCACCGGCTTGTCTGTGAATGGAGCAGCCACGTATCCCTGCACCCAGGAAGCATGCCCTGAGCCTGGAGCAGGCCCAGTCTGCAGAAACTCCCTGCAACCTACCCTCTGGTGAGCGCAGTCCCACCTTCTGTACAGCAATGTGCAAGGACGTCTTTGTGGGGCCACCGCGGGCCCTCTCTGCTCTCTCCCACCTGCGTGCCAACATCCTGTGCAGCTTCTCTGCTTCCCTCTTTTCTCCCTCTGCTTGGCCACCACTCTCGTGGTGGTTCTGAACGCAGCACTCTTCTTCCTTCCTAGGATATGGGGCTCATCTGTGTATGGCCTGGATCCCCCCGACTATATGGAATTTGCAGGCCGTGCCTGGGCTTTATCCATCTTTGTGTCCAGCATGGGACCTGGTGGGGAGCTGCTACAGCACTCTCTGAATGACTGTACAAATAGCTTTCTTGACCACTTTCAGGTAAGGGAGTGGGAGGCGCCTCACTCTTAGTTCTTCCCAGCAACCACTACCAGTCTCATGCCTTCTTCCGGTCTCCTGACTCCCATTTCCCGCCTACATGCCTGTATTTACATGCTGAGTGTACAGGCCACGGCTTTCCCTTCCCTCAAGGCTGACCCTGCTCTTTCAGACCAGGCTTTTCTCCCTGCAGTGCTCTCCCACAGGAGTGGGACTCCAGCACTGACCTCTGCAGCGATCCTCACTAATGCAGCAGAGGCTCAGGTGGCCACATCCCACCGTGGCTGCAGCCCTCATCAGACCATGAACTCGGCAAGTCCTTGACCTTTATATACTTGATTCATGGGCAGATACTGAGGGGCCAATCTGAGTGTGGCTACAATAGACTCAGGGTACAAATGTCTTTACTACGGAAGCCAGGAGGCCTCCTGAGTTTGTATGGACCACTGCCACCTTCAGGGATGGAGCAGAGGGGCATCACCTGGCCACAGCAATGCCAGCCTGTGGAAAAGAAATCTGCTTTTACAGTTTTGGAAGGGTGCTAAAAATGGTTGTCAGCAAATCTAATTCCAGAGAACCAGGCAGAGCAGGAAAGAGGGTTTTCAAACACTTCCAGGCTTGACCTTCTTTGGGGATTTCACAGTCCCCACCACAAAGCCTCACAGCAGTGCATATAGCCTGAGTGCAATCTGGAAACCGGAAATAGAAAAAAACCAACACGGGCTTTTCATGTTCCTCAGAAACAGACTTCCCAGCATCAGCTTTCAAACTCGCATCCAACCTCAGAATCCTTTCAAAGGCTCTGACCAGGGATATTTATGTAGGAATAAAGAGCAAGGGAATTCTTTGGCGTGCAGAAGGAGCCCAAACACAGCAGTTATGACGTGGAGGACTTTAGAACCAGACCAAACCAGAAGCGAGTTACTGGCTGCTTCACAGCCTCACACTTAAATTCCTCCTTTACATTATTAGCACTGGTCCTGGAATGAGGGAGGATCATGCTGCTTCCCCCTGGGGACCTCTAAACCACTGCTCTTTCCTAATAAATTGCAGGCACTCCACTCTGCTCTGGCTACAAGCGTGGCGACATGTGGGCAATGTTACCGTGAACCTGATGTAATATTAACAGACTCAGGGACCTCAGGTCACAAACCACGTGTCATCTCTGGGTTTCTAAGTGAAGAAACTTCCCCCGCAGCCTCCTTGTCAGGAACCCGAGTGGAGGTCTGCCTTCTCAGCCTGTCCATGCCCACGGCAGCATCTCCTGTTCCAAGACAGCCTCAGCAGATCAGCCTCTCTTCAAGGACACAGAATGCACACTTTTGTAAAGGATTCATTCCACACTGGACAGCAATAAGAGTCCAGAGCCAAACTCATGAGGAGTAGAGTCCCTCTGCCCAGGAGGGAGAGCACAGGTACTGAGGGAGTGGAGGCCCTGCCAGCCACCCAGCATTCCCCGAAGTGGAGACTGCGCCCCTGCCTTGTCCTGCCCTCCAACGGGAGACACTAGTGTCCACGTGAAGACTGGATCTGCCCAGGCTATGGTGGCAGTGTTGGTCAAGGAGATGTTGCTGGGAAGGTCCAGTTCTGGATGTGACTCACACTCCTGACTTCAAAAAGAGCAATACTTCTGCACAGTGGGTCGGCCTCATCCTACCCATTTTAAGGACCAAGGCAGGAGTGCCCTGAGGAAGGATTCTGCTTTAAGAGCATCCCAAAGTCCGTGCCGGTCGACACTGGGTACTGTATACATTCCGGACCTGCATACCCACCATCCCTGTCCAACCACTTTCCCCGAGTCTCTCCATCTCTCTGTACCCGACATATGCGGAGTTCCTGGAGGCTGTGGAGCCAGTGTGGCCGGGACAATGAAGACTCAGGTGTGACAGTTATTCCTTGTCCCTTGGGGGAACCCACCACCTGCTCCAGTGGAGGCCCGGGGTTCTGACGCGTGGCTGGGAACACGCGTCTCATGCAGCCCTGCTCCCCTCTCTTAGGAGCTCAGGGCTTGGGTTAGGGTTCTGAAGGACCCCGATCCTCATAGTACGCGTTCCCTCTGGGGACAACCCCCACCCCACTACCTCCCTCCCATCTCCTCCTGGCTGTTCACTGTCTTCTGGACTCTGAGGGCCGCCTTGGACTTACCCAGGAGCCCAACGCACGGTCTGTGTGAGAGGTGGCTGGGGACAAGGAGCAGGAAGACAGAAGCACAGCTCAGGGACCACACTTCCTGACCTGGGACCTCCAAGCCTTGCCCCCATCCCCTGCCACTGACCTCTAGGTAGGCCTGCCCCACTCCGCCCAGACACCCACCGATCTCCGCGCCCAGCGAGGAGTTGAGGATAGCGCCGGCCGACATGACTACGGCGCAGGTGCGCCAGCCCCGCGGATGCAGCTGGCTGAGGGCAGTGGTGGGTACCAGGCTCCGCCACCCAAGAGCGGCGAAAGGCGGTTCTGTGCCGTCCAGGGTGCGCGGGCGCGCGCGCCGGAGCGCGCACAGCAGTTCGGCCGGGGCCTTGCGCGGCGCGCTCCGCCCACGGAACTGCACGCCGTGCTTGTTGGCGCGCACGTAGTCGCGCATGGCCTTCTGCAGGCGCGGGCTCAGCATGCGCGCAGACGCCTCGCCGGTCCACAGCCGCCTCAGCAGGACGCCGGGCAGAGGCGCGGCCAGCCGGTCCCCTTCCAGGTCTCCTGGCGACAGCGACACGCGGCTCCTGGCCGGTTGCCGGGTTTTCCTCTGCGCGCGCCGTCTGGGGACCGGCCCCAAAGACCTCGCACGCGACCGTGAGGAGGGCTGGCCTGGGGACGGGAGTCCCAGGATCCCCGGCGCGTGGCCCTGCCACCCTGGCTCGCCGCCTAGAAAAAAGTAGTCGTCCTCCGGGTAGAAAGCGCTTTGGGATCGTCTCCCGACCTGGGAGAAGAAGAACTCGGCTTCTTTTCCAATGCCACCCTGGGTCCGGGCTACTTCCTGTGGGTCTGCGGGCGCTGCGTGGACCAGGCCGAGGGGGCGTCCACGGAGCGCGGTTCCGGGTGGAACCGGCTCGTGCGCGGCGCCCATGATGGCGCGCTGCTTGCCCTGCACAGGCAGGAGCCGCCGCGTCTCCAGGAAGGACAGGGAGCTGGGCGCAGGCTCAGCAGGGTTGCTG
Source organism: Petromus typicus (assembly GCA_004026965.1). Lineage (NCBI taxonomy): Eukaryota > Metazoa > Chordata > Mammalia > Rodentia > Petromuridae > Petromus > Petromus typicus. The sequence continues at coordinate 65,380 of PVIR01005232.1, forward strand.
TCGGTGAAGTAGATGAAAATGGCGAAGAAGAGGAGCCCCCAGGCAAAGATTCCGAAGAGCATGCATTGCCTCCATTGCTTCAGGTGTGGTTTCATGGCAGGTCTCCGGGTCAACGCCTGGTCCCAAAGAGGCAGCGGGAGGCAGAGAAACCTAAAAAACCGGGAAACCTTGGATTAGCCAGCTCATGGACACCAGTGCGGGGTGCTTACGGGCCATCCGAACTCAAGACCATGGGGGATGGCTAGTGTGTACCCATGGAGTTTAGCGGTGTCCCCAAATGTCACGCTTTTACCTCTGCAGCCAGCTGTTGTTCACCACCGACAATAAATGAACTCAAAAGAAACGAATGGAGCAGCTCATTTGCCGTGAGTTGGCCCTGTCCTTAGCATGTCCTGGGTTATCTCATTGAGGTTTTTGAGCATCTAGTAAGGTTGGGACCACGGCTATATCCACCTGCTAGAAGAGGAAACTGAGGCTCAGAGAGGTTGGTTAAATAACTCACACGATGCCACAGAGACAGCAGATAATGCAAACCCATCTGCTCGATTCTAGGGCTCACATTTTTACACTAACTTCACAGTCCATCTGTTCAACATACCAGCTGAAATTCTAGTTCCTAAATTAGGTTCCTCACACTGCCTGTGACAAAGGATCATTCTTCCCCAAATCATCACTGATATTTTTGTATTCCCTTCTGTGCCTGAACTTCCCAGGCTGTCAAAGTTTCTAGGTGCTTATTCGAGGCTCTACAGAACTCTTTTAGGCAATCAGTGATAAGAGTTTGGCCAGTATTCATCCTGGGGCCACATTGTGGGGGTCATCTTGCCTGGAGCAATTCTGTCTCAAAATTGGGACTGGACTGAGCTTTCTTGCCTGCAGACTGGCTATGGATTGTCAAGACTTGAGGACTCAATTCTTATCTTCTTTATCTTCAGTAACAATAGTCCCACACATTGTGATGCTCCAGGGCAGAACTACACTAGGATCTTCATCTACATAATTCCTCAAGGACTGTTGCTAACCTCTGCCCTGCCCTCTCAGCCTTTTGTTACTTGAAATATACATAATAAAAGGTGTGCCAAGGTGGGGGGTGGGGGTGGAACCCATCCTTGCTACCCAGATTAGCGTGGCTCAGACCCAAGCTCAGCTGCTTCTCCAAGTCTCATTTCAGTTCATTTATTAATTAATTTGCCTTGTGCAGTCAGGCTCACAGACTACAACTTACTGCAGAGGTTCTAGCTACCTCCTTTTCTTCTGTTCCCTACATCACCTGGTATACCCCGTGCCTGACCTGTCTACAAGGCAACTAGAGTTTCAAGCAGCAGTGCCCAACAAGGAGGTATCTAATACATTGGAAAGTTACCCTAAATAACAAATTTCTGTTTTCACCACACAGAAGGTAATGGTGACTCTTGTTACTCAGAGTCACTGCTGCCATCCTCAAGACCGTCCCTAGTGCTGTTGTTGACTGCCTATGGGCTCCTCAGGCCATCCACAATCTAGGAGATTCTTGTGACACTCTCTGGCTTTGGTAATCTGTTGGAAAGACTAACAAAAGTTAGGAAGGTGCAGTACTTTGGATTACATTTTGATTGGAAAGCATATGCATTAATTAGCTTTCCTAACTGCCTCAATTGGAAGAAGTTTATCATCAGCATGTGGCTTCAGAGGCCAGCAGGTTCCAAGAGAGTTTGTGATCAAGGACAGTGACTCATGGGAAACAGAGAGTAGGAGAAGAAACCAGTAGGAGGAAGCCAGGGACAAATTACAGTCCCCAAGTTCATGCCTTCCTGGTCACTTCCTCCAACTAGTGCCTCTTCCCAAGTGCACATTCTGTACAAGAAGGTTAATTGGAGAGGTCACTCCACTCCAGTCGGGTTGACAGTTGAAGGTTAACCAGCACACGGTGCACAGGGTAAAGTTTAGAAGGGCCAGCTGGAATCTAGGTGCATGGCACTTTTGGTGCATCACAAAGCTACCAACCGGAAGGCACCACTCAGCTCTAGTACCAGAGTTTTACTAGGGCCTCATTACATGGGCATGACTGAGGGACTTGGTAGAAATGTGACTGTCATCACCTGGGTCCTTCTCTTTCCTTGAGATCAGGCTGGGCCAAAGGTGGAACCCTGGAATTTGACCGGGACACTCTGTCTGTGGGTCATTGCCCACCCTGAAGCTGTGCGTGGTCAGTACAGTTCCTTAGGACAGTAGACACTGTGAAGAAATTCTTAAAGAGATAAAGAAGCTCCAGGCCTGTAGTCACTGGGGAAAAGACCACTGTACCACACCAAGCCTGCAGCCACATAGTTTCAGAATGCCTTCCTGTTTTAGCTGGGAATCATTATCACTTGGTCTCCTCAACTTCTTTGGCAGGAAAACAAGTTGATGTTTGAAGCATTTGTTTGAGACACAAGGTGAAGTGTGTGCAGAATGAAGTGAGGTAAACACAACAAAAGACCCTGAGCTGGTGGGAAGGAGCTGAAACCCTCTGGCCTTTGGGCCAGTGCACTGGCCCCTTCCCACATACACGCAAAGGAAGGATGTCGGTTCAGAGGCATCAGGAAGCTGCAGGGCCTCTGCTGAGAAGAACCTGCTAAATAATCTGCTGCTGGGCAGATACTCATTTTCTTATGTGAATGTACCTCATCCCCAGGGGAAGACATGGGCAGCCTTACTCATCAGCGGAGGAGGTGGCAGCCATGAAAGGGAGAGAGAATATAGAGAGCATGGCTGGGGACAACAGAAAGGAAAGGATAGCGGGCCCAGGGCGCTGCAATGGTGTGTTTTTTAGGAGGTGGACAGAGAGGATTTGTGCACTTTCTGAGCTCCCCAGGGAGTGCAGCTCACCCTGGAGGGGATGATGGCTCCTTGTGCGGCATGATGCCGCAGGGCTCCTGGGCCTGGTAATTATAGAAAGCAGTGGGTTCTCTGCCTCCACTCGTGAAGAGACTTCAACTTTTCATCATCCCAAATCCTTTGCTGGAGCTTCTGTAGCTGCAAACCTTCTGTTACTAATTAAAGGAACATATCTCCAGATGGATTAAATCTCAAGACAACAGCAAATCCTCTGCTAGCAGAATACTCCAGAAAACTGTGCAGGTAGCATGAGGTTCTGTCACCAGCAAATCGTAACAAATACAGGACAGTTCTAAAGTCTGCACGCTTGTCCTCTTCCAGAAAGGACCACACCGTCCAATATAAGGAAGATGTGGCCAAGGGAGGGGATGCATCTTTCCCATAATACAGTAATGACACAGTTTAAGCAAAGTCATCTGTCATCCTCACTTCAATGTGCTGTCATTAGGTGCTGTGATATAAATGGCATTGGGAGGTTCAGAGGCCAAACATCTGTCCCCAGGTGCTCATGGAAAGTGCTCCTGAACCAGGTTCCTCATGTGTTTTGTGGACATGGTTCCTGAGTTTTTGCCATTGGTCCCCTGGGAAGAGGTTAGGCAAAGCACCAGGTGCAGTGTGACTTTTCCTCTCCACAGTGCTTCTAGGATCTGGCCTGGCAGCAGGAGGTGCCAGTGTCCTGTGGATGATCTGCCGTCTTTTCTTCCTTCCCCACCTTTTCTCCTGCTCTTTCCCTGTGTCACCAAGTGTCCCAGAGGCACCTATTTTTGCAAGTAAAATCATGCAAAATCCTGCTGCAGGCAGTCAGTGATGCACGAGGATGGACAATGAGGCCCCAGCCTGGGAAGGAGCCGCTTTCCTCCTTGATGTCCAGACAAGCCGTGAAGTGCTGAAATTCTCTCTCCGGTTGTCTGAAGGAAACCACACTTTGCAAAAGGCACAATTATCACCACTTGTCAGATGAAATTATGAAGTGTGAGCTCTGCTGCCGATGCACAGTACAGCGCAGTGAGGTTTACAGCAGCCGGCTTCCTCTTTCCTTCAAGGGCAAAGCGAGGTTAATTCTAGGCTGTGCTACTTTCATAGCTCCCCTCTCGAGTCCTGCAGCCCATGAATTTTATCACCAGTTTTCTTGAATAGAAACTTTTTTCTTTAGAACACACTTAGAGGGACATGTGTGCTACACCCACCAGCTAACCATGTTTCCTGTGCGTCTGAGAAACACTCGTGTATCTTTTCTGTGTATAAGAGTTGCCTGGACTCACCTTCAGTCTTGATTATTTTAATGCTGAAATGATAAAGATTTGTATGTGAGGTCTGGAGAGGTACTTGTGTGTCTTAACAGCCCACGGGAGTCATTTTCTTTGGAGAATCATTTTTCTAAAATTAGCTCGTGTCACAGATCTGAGACACATTCAGTCGGCGGAAGGCAGAATCCTCCCCTGGTTGGAGTTCTTCTGTCTATTGCCAACCTCTTACAAACGGTCCCTTCCCATCTTCATTTTTTATAAGCAGGAGAAAGTCTCCAGCCTGCCGATGGCTAAAGTGGAGTGCATCCCCCTCTTCTCTCTCACTTCCAGCCCATTCTTTTTTTTTAGGGTTTTTTGAGACAGGGTCTCGCTTTGTGGTTTAGGCTGGCTCTGAGCTCAGTCTCAAACTCATATCACAGCAAATCCTCCTGCCTCTGCCTCCCAAGTGCTGGGATTAAAGGCATGAGCCACCACGCCTGGCACTGTGGTATGCCGTACTGGTTGCTGCTGGGGTGAGTCTCTACGCCCAGTATTGTTATGTGGTTACCGGGGATCGAACTGGGCCCTTGCACTTGCAAGACAGGTGCCGGAACCACTGAGCTATATCCCCGGTCCTTCCACCCCAGTCTTAAGACAATGTGCAGAGGAGCAGAAGGAAAAAGGTCAATGGGTCAGCTGAGCCTGGGGACAAGGACAGAAGCCCCTCTTCTCAGGAGCCCACTCTGTTGTCTTTGTCCTGGGTGCAGGCTGCTTCAGAGGCCAGCAAGGCCTCCTCTGGTGACCCTGGGCTCTGACTCTGGATGGATGTGATGAAGAAACTCAATCCGCTGAGCTAGGAAAGGCTCTGGCTGGGGCCAGTGAATCCCAGTGACCTTGTTTGGCAAAGGCAGGAGTCTAAAGCACTGGCCCCAGGGCACCCAGCTATTTAAGATTCAGAACGCTGCCTGCTTCCTGAGGGAAGAATCACATCTTACTCATCTTGTATCCCTGGAAAGCTGAGTGGGGTGGCACTGGAAGTTCCTAGGCAATACCTCAAAATAGATGAAAGAAATGATCGGAATTAAAAAAAATAAATAGGAAAACATATGGCACTGGGGTTGCCCACACAGGGTTCCTATTGGTTGATGAGGGCATCCATGTCCTGATGTGTGCTTCCTGGCTATTGGTTGATGGGTAAACTGCTGGGGGGCTGAACACCTGGGTGGCGCATTTTGTGTCCTTAGCACAGCTTTGGCACCAGTGAGGGCAATGGCGGAGTACAGTAGCACCATCAGAGGCTGCCATTTAGCAGACACCCACTCATTCTGTATCTGGCATGTTTTCATGTGAATTCTTCATCTCAGTTTAATGTACAAGATTCAACATCTGTCCTGTAAGAAGCTAAATTTCCCTAGATTTGCTTCTAATGTATTGTCCCAATTATCTCAGTATATCACAAATTCAGAAAAAAACAAATGCTAGAAGCTCTACAGTCCCTATGTAAAATTTTTAGTGATGTTTTTCTTTCTCAGACACAAGCTGCCACACTAAGTATCAAGGCAGCTTCCTGCATTAACCAGGCCAAGGAATGCCCTGACACCCTCTTTCCATTTCTGTTTTCTGGAGATGGCAGGCTGGTGTGTCTGGGTGAGGACATGTCCAGGGGACAGACGGTGGCACACTGGGGTTGGACGAGATCAGGCTGCTCTTAAAGACGATGGCTTCATTTTTCTGGGTCAGGTCACTTCCCCAGGACAGGTTTTCCTCGAGTGAGACTGGGCAGATGGGCGATGGTTGGAGGTCAGAACTTCACATATGTGAGCCACTCTGGCAGCTCCCTGTGGGGCAGGCGAGGTAGAACAGGCTCTAGCCGTCTGTCATTGGCTGTGCAGAGCCAACATAAGCTGCCCGTGTGCCAGTGTCTGCTGGCTTCCTGAAACAGGATTCATCTGCTTTGGACACAGTGGCCTGTTTGTGTTGCCGCAATTAGCAGTCAAATATTTACACTATACCAAATGTGCCGCACTCGTGGCTGGAGCTGTGAATTTGCTGCAGCACTGATGTCTGCAAATCAAGAAGAAGTAAAACTACAGACCTGCCCTGAGACCAGAAGGCTAGCTCAGTAGCAGCAGGCTTTGGCCTTGCAGTGTAGAGGCTAGCAGAGCAGTAACAGAGGCCACTAGTTCTGGGAGGGACATAGCGCTGGTTCTGCAGCTCATCCTGGCGAGTCCCAGGGTGTCACTGAGGGCCACCAGCAGATGGCTAGTGCCAGAGGAGTGCCAGGTCCCTACAATACAGGCACTGGGAACCACGAGTAACAAGGATGGCAATGCCATAATAAGGGGCAAAGGCAGCACTGGGCAGTCCAGGGGGCCCTGTGGCCAGAGAGCCTGGCACTGGGGGACTCTGGGAGAACTTGGAGGTTCCAGGTCCAGGGCATGTCCCATTGTGCCTGAATCAGCAAGGTTGTGTGACATCATGGATGAATGACAGCTCAGCACAGCATCTAGCTCTGCACATGACATCAGCTACATGGCATTTTCAGGGCAAGTTTTTCACAATTCTGTAAATGTGAGAGAGTTGAATATCATCGAGCATAGATTCTACTACCTGGCTTCCAGTCTTGTGTGACAGTTCGCAGGAAAGAGCCCTCCACCTAAATGACCTGAACTGACATGCCCCATTTTGCATAAATACTGCAGGCAAATCAAGCCAAGAGGCACTGAGTACATTCTGCCTGAAGAAGGACCTGTTCCTAGGACATCAGTCATAGAAACGGAGCCTGCTCTGGACCAACAGCCCATTAGCATTTTCACATGGATTCCCAACATCACCGGCACACCAGGATGTGAGCTGCTGTAACTACACATAAATGTAGCCTAAGGTAAGGTGGTGTGTATCACATGATCCATTGCCTCTGGGAAAATCAGTTTGGGGAAATTAAGGTTTAAATGCTTGAGCATGACAAATGTGAACAGAAAGGGTTCTGCAGATTCCAATTCCGGAAATCTCTCTTCATTTGGGACAAGGCCTTTGAGGGTGGAGGGATATTTCCAGATGGGCACTTGTGGCTCCCACTGGAAAGAGATTTATGTAGAAGGAGCTACATTTTTTTAAAAAGACACGTCTTGGCTCCTTCTCTGAAAGTATCTCAAATGTAATCCTGGGATGGGGGACCAAGGCTGCAAAACACAGAAGTGGGCCATGGATTTAGCTCAGTGGTTCCAGTGCCTGTCTTGCAAGTGCAAGGACCCGAGTTCGATCTCCTGTAACCACATACAATACTGGATGTGGAGACTCACGCCCAGCAGCAATCAGTACCACATACCACAGTGCCGGGCGTGGTGGCTCACGCTTGTAATCCCAGCACTCAAGAGGCAGAGGCAGGAGGACTGCTGTGATGTGAGTTGGGGGCTGAGCTCAGGGCCAGCCTGAACTACAAGGTGAGACCCTGTCTCAAAAAAAAGAAGTGGGTCATGGAGGCGGGATCTTGCATACATAGTTGTGCCACTATGTAAAATTGCTCTACGCACTTACAGAATCAAGGCGATTGCATTCCTATCTCTATGTTTCTTCATAGTCCTCAAGCTCTTCTCTTCTGCTCCTCAGCACATACATAGTAGGTTCCTGTTTACCGCTGACCCTGGACTGTGCTGCAGAAGAGAAAATGACCTCTCTCCTCTAGTGACTCACTGGTGCCTGTTATCCCACCTCCCTCCATCCTCTCCCACCCTTCCTGGGAACTGCTATACTCCTCCCTTCAACATGGAGATCAACTATTTTGGCTCACATTTAAGAAAGAAAACACACAGTATCTTTCTTTCTGTGCTTGGCTGACTTCTCTTAAGGTACCATCCTTAAGTTCCACCTACTTTGCAGCCGATGACAGGATTCTATTCTGTTTGAGGCTCACAAGGACTGTGATATGCTGCCTATTCATTACCCATTCCTCTGTCGGCACCTTGGCTACCATGGATGGTACTGCAGTAAACATGGCAGTGTAGGTAGGTACCTTTTTGTTAAGCTAACCATAAGTTAAGAATATGCAAATAAATACAATAAATGCACAAGTAATCTATCTTTACTCTTAGTGATGTGGACACCATGAAGACCAGCTCTTTCTATTAAATTATAAGAGCATGGAAGTTAAGATTGTGTTATATTGTCCATTGAATCCCTATCTTGTAGCACAATTCTTGGACATCTAACAAATGTTCAGTGTGCGGGCATGTGAGTGTGAGCATGTGTGTGCATGCACATGCACACTGGCAGGCTATCCTTTAT